>LZPO01117000.1:371968-382461 GCA_001675575.1 Neotoma lepida | reverse complement strand
TTTTGAGACAAGGTTTCTCTGTGTAGTTTTGGTGCCTGTCCTGGATCTCGCTTTGTAGACCAGGCTGGCATCGAACTCACAGAGCTCCACCTTGCTCTGCCTCCTGAGTGCTGGGATTAAAGGCATGTGCCACCACTGCACAGCTTAAAATATTTTATTTCTTAAAGTAGATGTTTATCATATCATTCTCCCTGTCCACTTACATATTTAACATGTTACATAATAATAAAAGGGAAATATGATCATGGAATCATTTTTTGTTTTGTTTTGTGTAACCTTATGATTGTAAGACTTCATGATATATTGACATAATCTTTTAACATTTTGATGACAAGGAAAGTAAGTGCTTTACTGTTGATGCTTGCAAAAATCTAATACTTATGATAATGATGTCCAAATCCATTCAGAATTGGACTTTGTCCTGAATTATGTCAACTTATCCATTGTATAAGATATTTCATGCTATCATATTTTTAGAAACTTAAAAAATAATTTATAAAACCTTAACATGTCTAGATCACAGTTAAATGTAACAAAATCCATAACTTAGCATTATCCTAAACATTTAAATTAGAAAATACTTTAAAAAATGTGTTTCTCTGAATACACGACTCTGAATCACATGGGATGATTATGAAGAAAAGATTTTTTTCTTAGTGATTTAGTGAATTTTCTGGATTAAACATTCCAGATATAAGCCTGAGAGTTTTCATTTTTAACAAAGCTTTCACCAAAATTTGAAGACTAGTTTTAAAATTAGGTGGTATTTATGAATTAAAATGAAAAATTTATGAAATAAAATGGAGATTTTATATTGAGTTGCTTTTTACATGTAATTAAGTGAAATAAAATTCAGGATTCATCTGATTCATATTTATAGGGAGCAAATTACATGTGAAACATTACTAGTTACTAAGAATACAGGTTCTTGGGCCCTAATCTCAATAGACATGCAAACTGATGACTGGATTAAATTGTGAGTAGAGTATTGATAGGTGTAGACATAGAGGAAGAACACTTCATACAGTCTAAAGTTGTGAGTAACGTATTTGTAGACATGGTGATTCCTGAGCTGAATCTTAAAGGAAAGGTAAAAGTTGACTCAATAACGTCAGTGTCAAGTATATGCATCCAAGTGATAGGAATTGATAGAGCATGTTGAGGCTCACATGATTTGAGAAGAGAGAAACCAAAAGCCATATAATTTTTTGGAAGTTTCATGGAAGCAGTTGTTCTCTGATAAAGCTGGGCATCACTTTTTCCTGTCCTTATCCTAGATTCATTATATTTACAAAAGAGCGTATTTGGCATGCCTTATCTCTGTGGAGGCATTTAGAGCTTCACTCAAAATCATTTATTCATATGTCATACTGAGAAAATTTATTCTCAGAAAATTCAAAATCATGTTGATGACTCACTTAATGATCTAGGTTTTGGTTCTAGTATCTATATTAAACTCCACGTAAGATTCCCATCAATACTTCTGTAACTTATTCTCATGTTTGTCCCTTGTAGACATCTTCATAAACTAAGTCCTTGAATTCTGAAGTTATATATTACTTCCTATCACATTGTCATAAAGTGCAAAAATGGTAAATTTTTTAGCTATTAACTAGTGACTGGTATTCCTCAGTTTTAAAATTACACCCAATCCCTTTCTCTCCTGAGATTCAGACTACAATTTCTTTGTCTCAGGGGCTTCTGAACCTAAGATTCTCCAACTGAACATCTTATGTGGTTGGACAATTTTCTGTAAGTCTCCAAGAGTTTTATTTAGATTTTCTCACAATGACAGAGGTTACATTTTCTTATTTTAAGTCTTTCCAATACTGCACTTGTGATTTACCTAGAATAGGTTCACAATGACCCTACTTGGTACTCAAGCACAATTTCCCCACCTTAATATTGGTGACCTTACCTGCATCTGCAAATTCCTTTTTCCATGCAATGTAATATATTAACAGGTATTTGGAATTAAGATTGTGGAAATTGGGGATACCATTTTATCTACCCCAATTCTCCCGAAGATTTTTAAAGATTTATGTCTCTGTAAATCCTATGTTCCTCAAAAGTATCATCCCATTACAATATCAAGTTAATGAACAAAAATGTCATATAATTTTCATTAGCTGAAATATTCCTAAAATGTCTTCCTCTAAAGCACATGTGGAGAAGGTGTTGGACATAGTCTATGTCTTAATTAGGGCTACTATTGCTGTGTTGAAACACCATGTCCAAAAGAAACTTGGAAAGTATTTATTTGGCTTCCTCTTCCACATCACTTCATTATTGAAGGAAGTCAGGACAGGAACTCAAGCAGGGCAGGAGTCTGGAGACTGGAGCCACACAGGATTGTTGCTTACTGGCTTGCTCTCCACTGCTTGCTCAGCCTGCTTTCTTATAGAGCTCAGGACAACAACCAAGGTATCACCCACAACAGGCTGCCTCCCCCATCAATTAGTTATTAAGAAAATACCCTGCATTCTTGCTTACAGCCCAATTGTATGGAGGAGTTTTCTCAATTGGTGGTCCCTCCTCTCCAATAACTCTAGCTTATGTCAAGGTGACAGAACACTAATCAGAACAGTCTAGTATGCACAGTTGAATGAACATAATTCTTCTCTGTTTATAAACTTGTGAATCTAAAGAATCAACATATCTGCTCCTAATATACATTTTTGTATAGACATAAAATAGAAGATGTATTATGAGCTAATTTGTGAGACTGTGTCCAAATGCCAGACACAAAGAATTTAAGGGAGGACAATTTCATTTTGGCACAAAAGACATGGTTTAGCCATTCCCTGTTTGCAGGAACATGTAACAGGGAGCCTCAAAGGATAAGAATCAAAGAATGGCATTAAAATCAGTGCTAAATTTTTGCCCTGAAATGCCTTTCTTCAAATGGTGTACCTGCCAGCTATGCCTTCAACCTCTGAAAGCAGTGCCATCAGAAGGGAAACCAGTATTTAAACACACAAGCCTGGGTTAACACTTCATGTCAAAGTACAACAGCAAGTGTAGGCATCACATTTTCAAAATGGGAAAAAGGATAGGAAAAAAAAAAAAGAATCACTGATACACTATGGATCAGTGCCTGGAAACTATTTCCTGTGGCTCTCAGCTTTGCTCTCTATTATCTGTGCTATACTTGTTGTACTTTTTAGAATGTTCACATAGTCCTTTCAGTCATCCTTCTTTATTCATGGAAGCTTGCATGTGTTTGCTGCTTAACTGCCTGGTTACTTCCAGCAGCATTTTGAAGGTTTGCCAGCCTTCTTGAATTATGTACTTCCTCTGTTCTTTTCAAGCCATGCTGACAGTGTGTCACTGATATAAAATTTTCAAGAACTTTGTAGATTTGCTGTTAATACAACAAGGGGTTTCTTGATTTCCTTGACAGGATCTGTGAGTCACGATCTTGATCTCTCCTATGAACATTTTGTATGACTTTTGACATCTGAAGTAGTCTCTTTTTGCTTTACGGTTTTCCCCTTACTTTCTCTCTCCTCTTTTGTATACTAAGAGAAGCAGTGGGAAGACACCAGCCTACATTTCCATCAGTATGCTTCAAAATCTCAGCTAAGTGATTAATTTGCAAGTCCTGTTTTTCATCTTTCTTCACAAATTTTCCATGTGTTCCACTCCAGCAAGGACAGGTAAAATTCCTCACATTCCTTGATTCTTTCTAAATGTTCTTTCTTTTGACGCCAGCCACAAAATTATGTATCACCTATTAATAAAAAATTCACAGGTTTGTAAGATTTGCACATGAACATTTAGGGGATATAATTCTATCTACAATACTTTAAGTAAATTATTAGGAAAAGATAAACAATTATATCTTCCTTCTGTTAGTTTTTTTTATTTTGTCTAGATATTTGAGTCATATGTGAACAAGAAAAGCTATTTTATCTAAAACTAGGGTTCTAATCTTTGATTTTTATACTACTTAAATTATTTTTTATTTAAGATTTAATTTATTTTAAATTATGTATACTTATGTGTGCACGCATGAGAAAGTGCATGCAAAGGCCATAGCTGTAAGAAACCACTGAAACTGGAATTACAGTAACCTGATATGAATGTGAATACAGGGAAGCAAACTTGGATTCTCTGGCAGACTAGCATATACGCTTAACCACTGTGCCTTCTCCCTGGCTCCTCAACTACACAATTTAAAACCAAATGTTTACTAGGTGACTTCATTATGTAGCATTATAATTTAAAAGATATAAAATGTAGAATATTGTTATTGGCCTTAAATAAGAAATACTGTATTCAGCAAAAAATAAAAGACAATTAAAATTTGAAATTCAGTAAACTGGTCCATAACGCTATTTTGAAGAGTAAATTGCATAAAAAAATTGATATTGTCCACTGAATATAATTTATTAATAGTAGTTGATCAGAATTAGAATAATGAAGCTCTTTGAGCATATTAAGTAATAATTAATGCAATCTTTTGATTGAACTTAAAACTTTGAACCAATTACAAAAAATGAAAAAAGAAAAAGAAAGAAAAGAAGAGAAAATTCAAAGATATCTGAAAATTGCTGTGATAGAAACAGCCTTATTTCATCATTTCCCAAAAAAAAAATGTCATTTGTATGAGTTTGAGAGTAAATATTAGGAGCAAATGACAGCTAGAAAGAAAACAGTACATATCCAAAAATATAAGTAGCAGTTTATATAGGAAAATAGTGAGAGAAAGAATGAGATGGAAAGGAAAGGATGAGAAGTTGAATGATTCTTTGAGGAACTTTGCCAAGGATAAAGTTAGTGATTTTTAGTTATAAGAGAAAACATTAATGGCAGTGGTGATGGTTAATTTGTTAACAACTCACAAAGGTAATTAGTCACTGCCTTAGTATCCTCTTGCCATGAGAAAATTCTCTGGGGAATAAAGCACTTAGAGGAAAAAAAGACTTAATTTGCTTACAGATCTAGATATTTAGAGTTCACCATGGCTGAGAAAACATGATGACGGGCAGGTAAGGCATGGTGGTAGCAGGACGAAGCTGCATCATCACTTTCTATCTGCACGCAGGAAGCAGAGAGAGAACACCAAGTGGAGCCCAGTCAGGTTTCAAAACCTCAAAAATTGTTCTCATAGATGAACTTCCTTTGGAGAGATTTCACTTAAGAAAGTTCCCATAATCTTCCCAAACAATATCACCAACGAGGGAACCAAATGTTCAAACACATGAGCCTATGGGGACTATTTTGCATTCAAACCACAAGAGTCACTCTCTTAAATATTGTAAGAGAAAATTGCTGCTTTTCTGAATGTTTCAGGATTTCTTTACAATTGTTTGATAATAACACCCTTAGAGACTACAAAGAAATACTTGTGTGTTAAAAACTCAACCTCTTAATGGAAATTTGAATCTTAATTTCCCACCATCTTTGAAAAGTTCTGGTAACTTACCTTGTATGTAACTTATTTTTCTAATCTTTTTTTTTCGTTTGTTTGTTTTCTTGAGACAGGATCTCACTTTTTAGCCCTGCTTGGCCTGGAACTCACTGTGTTTATGAGACTGACCTAGAACCTACATAGCTCTACCTGCCTTTGCCTCCTCTGTGCTTGGAGTAAAGGCATGAACCACCATACCTGGCTAGATTTATAATCTTTAGGTTGAGAATTTGGTATCTGTCTTGTCATGTGATAATTACCAACAACTGAATTTTTATGTGTAATTAAGAGACATACCTAGCACATAGTAAGTACCATGCTGTTTGTTATTACTGCATATAGCAACAATCACAAGCAAGAGACTAGGTCTAATGTGCATCTTCAGAACATATGATGTTGTTGCTCATGCCTGGTAGTCTGAAATTATTACATAGTATAAGATCAACAGGATTTAGGTCCACATTAGTCATGACTTTATGGTGCTTCTGAAGTAAAGTAAGTTAGAGACTTTTTTCAAAGTGTCCTAAATGCCATAAGCTATGAAACATAAATCCTAGTTCAAATCACACACACACACAACCTACACTGTCCCCCCCCAAAAAAACATGAGAGGGCTGGAGAGGTAGGAAGGGAAAAAGAATTTGCCAAGGTTCATTTAAAGGAAAATTTCATGAAGGAAGGGGTTTTGTTCTTTGGTGCTCTAGAACAGAGCCTGGTGAGGAGTAAAAAACTTACCAAATTTTTGTTTAATGGGTAAATGACATAAGTAGCTCCAAGTACTGTATCATATCCATCTTACAATATTAGATCATTTTCATGAATTGGGATTTGGAGACAGTAGGGGGACTGAGTGAGTGAAGATAATTAGTAATGTTCAGTAATGTTACACTCTGGTAGTTAAGAAGTGTCAAATCCTATTTTATACAGAGTATATCTCACACACTTTGATATTTCAAATAGCCCATGACCATACATCCTAATATGTTCATATGTGGATGTGAATAGTGCTCTACCTTAATTAACTATGAGTTAAAGAAAAAATGAAAGTCATTATTGCAGATGTCTTCCCATTCAAAATAATCAGACCTTGAATTCATTAACTCCTTAGTTTTTCCTAAATGATTTTTCAATTTAAGCATGAATAAGAATTTTCCACAATGTGTGTTTAGACTATTGTTCTTCAGTTAATCTTGGATGGAGACTAATAATTTATATTTTCATGAGTTTCAGGGACAGTGGTGGCCAGGAGATGCTGCTGCTGCAGAGATAGCACATTGTATATCAATGACATCTGTACTGGATAGTTTATTGTCAACTTGACAGGAGCTAGAGTTATCTGGGAAGAAGGAACTTCAACTGAGAAAAATGCCCCCATCAGTTTGGCTTGTAGTTAAGATTGCAGGACATTTTCTTAATTGGTTATTGATGTTCCTGGCTTTGATGCTGCATGAGATTCTTCCTTGAATTCAGTTGACAGTGAACTGTATGTCAAATGAACCTGTTAGCTACAAGTTGAATTTAATCCGTGTTTTCTCATAGTAACTGGAAGCAAACTAGGACAATGAAACAAAAATATTTCTTTCAGCTATATGCCAAGCATTATTTTTGCTGGGTGTTGGTAATGCAGTGGTAAAAATAACCTTTGTATACACATGGATATTATAGAATATTGGGGAAAACAGGCAAACAAAAATATTATCAAGTTTGAAAAGTCCCATGAAGGAAAAAAATATAGATTAAGGTTATGTAATGGTGTGCCTTCACAGATTGTTTTTATGGATTATCTCTGTGTTGAGTGGCATCCAAGTAGATAACTTAATGAATAGAACTCAATGAGGGAAAAATGAGATTTCTTAAAGCATTCTAAAAGTAATCAATTCTCCTTGTGAATTTTCAATATATTTCATAAATTGGTTGCAATTTCAAGGCTAGAGTTCTGGGACATCTTTTTAAACTCAATTCAAATAATTAGCAGTTGAATAAAATACTTAAAATTTCAAAACACAGTAAAATACATTTTCAATCTTTAAGGAATAAATTAAACCAAGAAGTTATCCTCTGCTCCTTATTAGGTGTGTACAAAGGAATTAGTTCTAATGATGTCAGATAGGAACTTAATTATAACAGAAAACCAGGACATTTTAGACAGCTCTGTAGTATTTTAAAGTTGCTCAAACAACAGTCTTGCTCAAAGGGTTTTTCAGCATACTGGAAAAATTCTTAAATGATCCTTATATTGAGAGACTGTTGGACTACCCTTAGGGAAAATTGCTATTAGTACAGCATGCTTTCTTGAAACACAGATTTCCTCTAACCTCTGTGTCCATCTCTATGTCTTGGTTTTTCCTGCATTTTCCTCATTTTGTGTTACCTCTTCTCAGAGTCAGCCTTTACTTAGGATTTTGCTGTCTATGCTGAAGGCTGGATAGGTCTCAAGAAGAAGAGAAAGGCAGCCAGCTACTTCTACCTACTTTTTCAGGTTTCTGTCACTGTCCTGAAAGAATTTTATATGTGAGGCAATTTGTAATTAGAAGTTTTATTAGAGTAGTGAGAGTACACTTTCCCAGAGTGAGTCCCAGCTCTCTTGGAGTGAGTAGTGCCTGCCATGATTTTGTCAGTTTGCCTTTTGAGCAAGAACTTCCAGAGATTATCTTTTCTTAGTTTCCCTATGATGGGATTACTAATATGTAGTATCATACCTGTCTTTATATAGGTTCTTGGAATCTGACATTCAGTACTCATTCTTGCATATTAAAAACTTTATCCACTGAGTTATCTCCCTAGTTCATATGAGTGTATTTCTTCATTTCTGAAATGGGATTGTAGACTAAGCTGTTCTCTAAAATGTTATCTTATCTGTGGATAAGAGGTTCCATGTGTTTTCTCAAACTCTTGCCTTCTTTATTGGATTTGTTTCTAGAGGTGATATTCTGTGAGTAGAAAAAAAAACTAACATCTATATTTGAACTAGTAAGAGGGCACTGTGAATATTTTTTCTCCTAGAGCATTTTGCTCAAATTTTGTCTTTTATCTTGGCAATATTAGGACAACTTACTGTATAAACCGATATAAATACTGTTGCCTTAGTCTTCTTACCTGGTATTTTTTATTTTATACAATTCTTTATCACTGCCATGAGGACCAGCCTCTAGCAGCTTAGGGACTGAGGGGGAAACACAGAGTCGGTAGACAAATCACTCAACTTGACTTTTTTATCTGAGGAAGTAAAACTTAATTCTCTGGGGCCAGCAAAGGAGGCAAAACTTAACTCCCTAGGGCCAGCAAAAAAGAGAAACACACACACACACACACATACACACACACACACACACACACACACACACACACTCACATATACATACATCTTCAAAATGTCAGGATCTCACATAGGGTGCTGATGAATGGTAAGCCTTCAGCAGGTCAGAGAAACAGAAGAGGACATGAAGAGCAGGTGAACTCCTGGACAGACAAACAAATACATGAGGACTTTTCTAAGGGCCAAAGCTTAGTTTTTCATTTTATTATTCTTAATGTTGTTTGTTCTACTCTATTTCTTTTCTGTTCTGTTTTTTCTACCCTGATATTTCCATTCTCTCTCTCGATGTCTTCCTTCTAAATTTATTATTTTCCTTACAGCTCATATATCCCAGAAAAATCTTTTAAGCAACATAAAAATTACAATGTGATTACAATCTATTTTTAAGTGAACAATTACAATGAATACAAGTAAAAACAGCATGTTTTCCATATTCCTTACGTGATTAAACATTTTATATATTACGGATGAAAAACAAGTTGTCCCATGAGCCCACATACATTCATACCCAAGCAACTTGTTATAGATTAACAGATTCATATCCAAGCAAGGTATTCTTCTCAGCCAGTTCTTTTGCTGGCAGACTGCATTTTGTAGTTACAAAGAAAGGACCAATCATTTTTAGTACTTATCTCAAAAGGTATTCTTATAAAAAATCTTAAAGGAATCACAAATCTAAACTTTTATATATGAAAAACAATCAGTCATCTCTAACTCCTCAGGGTGCATACCCATTCATCAACAGTTTTTTTTTTTATATCAGGAAGCTGAGGGCAGAAATGGGTACAAGGAATTAATCATCACACTTCATCAACACATCCTAGTAAGAAAAGTACATCAGTCAGCAATAGCCAGGCTCTCATTGTTCTTGTTTTTTGACCTCAATGAGTCATTCACTCAGTCAGTAAAAGTATGCCTTTAAATTGGTTCTAAGATTTTTTTAACCTCAAAGCTACTAACAAAAACATCTTAACCTAACCTCAAGTAATATTTAAGGTTTTGTTTTAGCTATGATGCACACCAAAATCTATGAACAAGTCTCTCAACATTAAGATTAAAATAACTTGAGCTAGCTGGGCTTCTGGGGCTCAATTGTTTTTCTTAATCATTAATCTGAGCCACAGTCTTCAGGGTTCCTCAAGAGAAACTAGGTTTGTGACATTTCCTTGTTCATATTTTCTGTCCTCTGGAGCCTCTGATTTATCAGAGGCAGGAGCAACACCATATCTTGCTTTTACCTATAGTAGTTTTCCCACTAAGCTAACCTCTGTCATAATCCCTTACTATATTTATTAAAGAGCCTCAATCACCAAAATTCTATTTAAACTAATACTAATATTGTATAAAATCATTGTTTCATTTAAATGATGTAGCTAATGAGAAAAATCATCTTCATAATAATCCATTGGTAAAAATGCTCAGTAGAATGGGATATTTCCATGAGATAATCACACTGCATTAAAGGCAGTGAGGATCTCCCCACACTCATTCATGCCATTCCAGATACAAGAGAAAAATGATAGCAGCAAACACAACAGTAGCATGAGACATTCTGAGATCCAAGCCCTCAGGGTCTTGCCTCTGTGGGATTCACTCAGTGGCCTGCATGCTGGTGGGCTGATCCCCTGAAGTCAATTGCTACCTGGTGCTCTAAGGACATGGCCTTGGGCAATTCTTTTTTATTGTCTATTTAAGGATTTAATTTTTTTCTTCCTTTTTTTTAATCCCTGTGCCTACATAAGCACTTTTTGCTTTATTGGT
>LZPO01117000.1:353715-365340 GCA_001675575.1 Neotoma lepida | reverse complement strand
AACTCACAGAGATCCGCCTGCCTCTGCCTCCCGAGTGCTGGGATTAAAGGTGTGCGCCACCACCGCCTGGCACAGCCAGTTTTCTTAACTTCCAAAACATCTCTCCAGCCCAGAGATGCAGAAGAATTTTCAACAGTAGATTTTACTAAATACTTCTTAAATGTATAAGGAAGCAAGAAAAATAAATGAACTTAAGAAAAAGAAATTGAATGCATGCATATACATGAACACAATGAAAATTCATTTACTATTTTGTTCCTTTGGCAGCATTTAAGATTAAGCATCATCTGTGGTCTTAATTTTTCCAATATAATTTTCTATAATCTCCAAATCCCTTAATTTTACAGTGTAAATAGTATTTTCATCAGAAAACAAAATTGTTTGACAACTCATTTTTTTCTTCCTGCTTTTATTATACTTTTGTTCAATTTCTTGAAATAAATATTGTATTGATATTGCACTTCTCAAGAACTGGGAAGAATTACAGTCTCAGATGGAAAATATATGCATTCAATTTTATACCTGTAAAATATTTAAAATATAGTGCTGCAGTATACAAAGCAAGTGTACTGAACTCTGTTTCCTTAATGCATCACAAACATTGTATCATATGGGGAGAGAGATTCAGAAGGATGATTTAGCAATGTGAACTGTCATCAGGGGAGTTCCTGTATTGATACTATACTGTTCTGATATGAGTCTAACAATGAACTTAAATATAACAATTATGGTAACACATGCTTAATTAGTTTCTCAAATATTTCCCTTAATTAGATTCTCAAATAATATAAAAATCTTAGTGAGATTATACTATACAAAATTAGAATAACTGAAAATTTAAAAACCAGAAATACTAAGTTTTAGTGAAGATGAGTAACACTTAGAGCCTTCATTAATTTCCGGTTGGAAATACGGGGAGCTTAGGAAGGCCTAAATGTGTAAAGAGCAAATAAAGTTCTGAGTAAATATGCATTGTTGCCATGGGTGTGGCTGTGTTAAGGACCAATGCCTCAGATTCATGGGAATTTGGCAAAGCCTTCCCCATGGCGTGAGGCTCAGAGGGATGCTAAAGTCTTCCCCTGGCCCAAGTGCAAAAGCTGATGTGTATGCAAAAGCAAGCAACAGCAGCTCTCTCCTCCCAGATTTTCACAGCCAGAGATTGCTCATCTACAGAGACTGCCTATGTCAACTAGCTAACTCCTCCTCCCTGAGCCATACATGTTAGACACACAGAGATTCCAAGGTGGATGGCAGTTTTGTGGCTCCATCAACATGTGCACAGTGCACCTGACCCTAGCTTTTCTGTCTGTCCTTTCTTCATTCACTCATCACCCTTAATCAAGTTCTGGAATCAAACAAATTAGGGGGATGAACAGTGATAGAGTCATTATAACAATCAGTTTGTCTGTCTCTTAAAATATTGAGTATGGAGTATAATTAAGTCATTGTCACCCTAGGTAGTTAGTTATAGATGAAGAAATACATCTTCACAGTGAAGCAGCAGCACTATTGAGAAAAGTCACAAACTGGAAACACTCCAATAGTTAATTAGTAGGAAATGGATAAATATTAAAAATTGACATATCCAAACATTGGACTGTAAGGAAAAACTTAAGGTAATAAAAATGAATTTTGGAAGTATGATGTTAAATGCAAGAGACCAGGCACACAGATGGAATATTGAATTATTCTTTAAAATGAGGTTCTAGAAAGCCCAAATTGTAGAGATAAAAAAAAAGTGTATCACTAGTTTTCAGAGCCTAGAAACTACTAGAAGGTGTTTACCTCACGAGACCATGAGTAAAGGAAATATTTTATATCTTTTGATGCTGATCACAAAGTTGGTTACATTTGCTACATTTCATCTAACTGTGGACTTCAACAAGAACAAATTTTACTTTACATGAATTATACCATGAGATTAAGAAAGACAACATATCTGAAGAATGCATTTCCTAACTCTTTGAGATTCTAAACTATTAGCCTTAGCCTCAGATACTGCCAAAAACCTGAGGGGAGAAAACCTGTGACAATCAGCCTTGTACCAACAAATCCTCTCTGTATTTTTGTTTTTCCTTTCATTGTCTTGGTATAAGTGAAGTACTTTTGGGGAATATTATTTAAGTTGTGTTACTTTTGTTTATGTTGCATTTGTTTAACTCTGTGAAACTGTGTTACTTTGCCTGTGTAAAACAAATGATGGTCTAATAAAGAAGTCAACAGCCAATAACAAGGCAGGAGAAAGGATGGCAGGGCTAGCAGGCAAAGAGAGTATATAGAAGGAGAAATCTGGGAGGAGAACAAGTAGCCAGAAAGGAGGAGGACTCCAGGGGCCAGCCACCCAGCTAGCTACACAGCAAGCCACAGAGTGAGATTTATAGAAGTAAGAGAACAGGAAAGCCCCAAGGCAAAAGGTAGATGGGATAATATAAGTTAAGGAAAGCTGGCAAGCAACAAGCCAGGCTAAGGCTAGGCATTTATAAGTAATAATAAGCCTCCTTGTGGTTTATTTGGGAGCTGGGTGGTGGGCCCCCCAAAAGAAAAAAAACACCAACGACAAATACTTAAGCCAATAATAAGAAAGCACCATTGATCTGTAATCAGGATGTTTAGCAGGAATAACCAAGGTTGCTGCAGACTTCATGATTTAGTAACAAAGAGTAAGAAAACAGGTTTCTGTGGTATGGCATCAAAGCACTTTATATCAGCACTAGCCTTTACAGATCTGAGTTGAATTTAATTCAGAACTTATAAAGTATATTTTTATACTATGACTTTGTAAACATTTAAAAATAGAATGAATCAGAATAGAAAATACAAAAAAGTATGACAAGTAGCAAAAGAATGTTTTGCGTTTGGTATGTTTTGATTCATGTATAGTATATACATGTCTGTACATGCACATACAAAAGCACACATATATTGAAAATAAATATGTGAGTTGCATGTATAATGAGCTAAAATACAAAACATATTTCTTATATAAATTTAAGTCAAAACAGTTTAAAAGAATACCTGTCAGTGCTATACATGACAATACATTTTGAATGTTACTTGCCATGTCCTCCACAACCTGGGACTTTAATCTGGCTAAGATCAGTGAGAGAATGAAGAAAAGACACATACATAAACAGAAAGTCTGGGTCAAGTGGGCTGTGAGCACTCTGATGGAGCTGAATGCACTACCACGTAACTTGAATCTTGGTGAACTTATTATATACAGTACAAGGATAGTCTCAGTAGGAGGTCTCTGTATATAGGCAGTCTCAGGTTGTAAATATCTGGGAGGAGGAAGCTGCAGTTTGTAGTTTTGCACACATTTTTAATATTCACACTCTGAGTAAAGTATGGCTTTACCATCCCTCTCAGCCTTCCTTATCCACAGGGAAGACTTTGCCAAATTCCCATGAGTCTGAGGCACTGGTTCTTCACATGTTTGTGTCCATGTCAATAATACACATTCACTCAGGATTTCATCTGTTCTTTATACATTCATTTACAGCTTACCAGGCTCCCTACAACTGGTGTGACACCTCCCAACATCAGTGAAATTAAAAAGTAGAAAATATGAATTTCAAATATCTTCATTTCAAACAACTATTCATACTTTATGGCCATCAAAAATACAGTTTCTTCTATGAAGAATTAATATGGCCAGAAGAACTTGCATACACCGAACTCATTTTTATCCTTGCTGAATCAATCCTACTAGGGATTAGTTAAGGCTATAGCTTTGTAGCCCAGTTGCCAAGTCATTTTTCATTCTAAATAACCTCTAGTCAGAATTCAGAAATCACAAAATTATAGGTATTAGGACAATTGTCTCTTTGCATAAATAATATAAAAATACTAAGCTAATATTTGCATAAATAATACAAAAATACTAAGCTAATAGCTGGCTTTCTCAAAAGTCTTCCTTTGAAATGGAATATTTCTAGTAGGAGTCTGGGGACCTTTGTTTTGCCTTGTAGTTGCAACAGGTGACTTGTTTTTGCTCTGGTTTGAGTTTTAAATCACCTTTGCAAATTCATGTTTGAGACGTTTTTTCCTAACTAGTGGCATTGCTTTTGGAACAATCTGGGATATTTAGGAAGTAGAATCTAGAAAGAGGATGTAGATCACTGAGGAAAGATATGTGGGAATATATTATTCCTTCCTTCTTTATGACTTTCTCTCAGTCTCCAGGTTTATACCATGTGGACAAGTGACCAGTGCAAGCTCTAAGCACTACAAAATGGAACCCCTTCTCTATGCCTTCCCATTGTAATGGACTAAAATCTTTTTGAAACTTTGAGCAAAAGTAAACCTTTCCCCTCTTAAGTTGCTTCTGTTCAATTTCTTGTCACAATGTCAGGAAAAGTAGCTAATACAATATTTGATTTTTTTATGCTTATCGGTGTTTTTCCTGCATGTTTTGAGCCATGACTTGGTACTAAGAATTGAACCCCAATTTAACCTCTTCTGGAAGAGCAGCCAGTGTTCTTAACTGTTAAGCCATCTCACCAGCCCTAAAAATCAACCCTTTAATTGGCAATATCTGATTACAATTTCAAGGCATATTGGGCACGAGAGACCTGGTATGTCCATGTGCTTTAATCCAATTCCCCACTCAAACATGAATCACTCCAGGTATGGCTTTTAGTATCATCTTTATACACAAAAGAAAAAAATGCTCCTAGTATACAAGAGAAGCAAGATTTCTAATTAATGAACATAAAATGGAGGCAAAATTTTCTGACAGACTATTTTTAGCAGACCTCTTCTTTTTGGGTTCCTTGAGATAAGTGGAAATGATCCTTACAATGACAAGTTTGAAATCCTAGTAAGAACAAACAACTGTATATGACTTATTTCATTGTGGTACTGATTCAATTTGTGAAGATATATTTTAGATTGCTGTTGGATTTAGTTAATATTTTTACTCGTGAATTAAAAGTAGAGTGTTATAATGATATGTTCTGTTTTTAGCCATCTCTGCATTATCTAAAAAATGAGTGTTTTCATGATATATCTTTTCACTGATAAAGCTACCTCCTAAATATATGCCAAATTATTTTATTTAAATGGGAGTTTCTTCAAGGTAGAGAGTAGATCTGGTCAAATAATTTTTTAATTGAGTACATTTTTCTTTTACTGCATTATTTGAGGAGATAAATGTGTAGGAAGATAAAGAGGGAGGGAAGAAGAAGGAGAAAGAGTGAAAGAAAAAGAATATTATTCTAATGTGAATTTTTATCAATGCCATAGATTTTAATGAGAATAAAACTGTTTTAGAAAAATTTTTCAAGAAAATGAACATTTTAATTTGCTAGGAACAAAAATGAAAGAAAATGAAAGAGTATACAATTTATTATTGGTCTTCATCAGTACAAAGCAAAGTGTAATGTTTTTCACAAGGGTCTAGATTCTGAATAGGAGCGTACACATATGTTTATGTAAAAAATAGAGAAAAACAAATATCTGAGTCATTCAGCTGCTTCCTCCTTAGCAGGTGGCAGGTAAAAATGGACACTAGGGTTCAGAGCTGCTGGCAGTGACAAAAGAGACACAGGCTACTGCTGTTCCTTTAATGTGTAGGTAGTCACGATGCTGGATGATTCACTCTTGTTATGAAGACAGAGAGTATGGTACGAGAATGAAAGAAAGTGTGTGTGTGTGTGTGTGTGCGTGTGTGTGTGTGTGTGTGTGTGTGTCTGTCTGTCTGTCTGTCTGTGTCTGTGTGCGTGTGTGTCTGTGTGTGTATGCTGTAAATTCAATAACACCCCCACACATTGATTCAGTATTGATGTGTTGTACTTTTTCCAAACATGCCTAAAGGCAGTTTGGTTCTTCTCTTTTTCCCCAATGACAAACAAATAGACAAACAAAATCTACAGTAGACCCTCCCCCCACTGCTACAGAATGAGAAACTATATCTGGACTTGTGCCTTTCAAGTTGTCTTGCAAAGTGATTGCTCAAAAAGATGAGTTCTCACTGTGAGGCTGCAGGCGAATGTGGTCTTGAATTTCTAATGAGAATACGCTGCAGTTCTTTTTCAAGCAAAATCTGCCTTGTATGCAGAATGAGGATCAGCACCATTTCTTGTTCCAGTTTCCTACAGAAAAGCAATTGCAGGTCAAGGGAGAGGAGCAATCAATGGAGAGGCTTTAGAAAGCAATTAACTCTTTCAAGTCTCAGAAAGCCTGTAAGCCTAGTGTCTAATAATAGTAGCTAACATTTTGGAAGTACTTACTAAATGTCAGGGACTATTGTAAATGTTCAACATAGATAGAGCTTTTTAATCCTCATAACCACTAGTAAGCTTTTAAAATGAGAACTGAACTGAAGCAGTCTTGCTTTAACTTCAGGGCCTAAGGCCCTGTGCATATTGGCAGATACATAAATTTTCAGTTCAGAAAGCTGTGCATTACATCTTTCATCTGCCAATCACCAGCCTTGTAACCATAAGCAGATAAGATATTCAACTGCATTCCTCAACTATGATATGGAAAATAGTAGTGATTTAAAATGGTTAGAGAGAACAACATGTCAAATATTGCAGATATCAAATAAATAACACATTGAAAGATGGTAGCCGGATCTCCTCTGAATATAGGTATCATATTAATTAACAGGCTTCTATTTAGGTTTAACTGTTGGGGGGAGTACTTGCAAGAGATCCAAAGAAAGGAGAAGAGCAAGGTTTAGATATTCAATATGCTTAGGTTCCGAATTTATGCTTTGTGTTCTTGCTCCTTTAGGTTTAAATGTGATAAAAGTGACCTACTCCTATTAGCATTGTTTCTGAATTTGTTTTCTTATATTTATTTTCATAGAACTACAAAATTTTATGGTGATGTCTACTGCATTCTGACTAGTGCAGTGAATGCAGTTTTGATGTAGTAATGCAAAGAGGGGTCAGAATAGATGGAAATGAAAAAATAAATAGAAAGAATGGGATGGAGATTGTAAGAAACCCCTTGTCTAAGGTTATATCAGGTAAGGAAAAGACTTGAAAGGAGATGTCATAATTACTTCTCTATTGCTACAATGAGACACCATAACCAAGGCAACTTACAGAAGAAAGCATTTATTGGGTGCTTGCTTACAGGTTCTGTGGGTGAGAGTTTTATGACCATCATGGCAGCAAGNGTCCACTCTTGGGATCACTCCACCACTCCCGTTGTGTCTGGAGGTTATTGTGTCCAGGGAGACCCTGTTTCCTGTGGGGTGTGGAGACAGAACTGCAGAAAGGACAGAGCAGAGGAGGCAGGGATGGAGGAGCATGATGCTACACAGGGCAAGGAAGAATGATGAGTAATTGGTCAGGGTTGGTGGAGAAGCCCCTGGGTGACGAGGCCACTGAGAAGATGCCAGGGAGCTCTAGAGTGTGTGAAGAGTGGGGTAGGGCAGCCCTGAGCTGGTCACAGAGCTCCAGGACAGACACCCTGGAGTGTTTTAGTGATGGCACTAAGGTTGGGAGCTCAGGAGGCTTTGAGAAGCTCCTCATTGGTCTGTCCTGTACAGTCGTTCAGGTTGTCCCCAGCAGCAAAGCAGCTGGCAGGAATGAGAAGGAGCTGAAATCCAACCCAGACTCCAGANTNTGGGCTGTAAACTGTCACTGCCACTGTCACAGGGAGAGACACACACTTCCTTGTTCCCTGGGGGCTGGGGTCCCAAATGCATGCATAGTGGCAGAAGCCAGTCTGCAGAATGCAAACAGTGTGGTTCTTGAGTGAACACACCTTGGATTGGAGAATATCAGAGAATAGCCTGTGGCCAGGACAGGGAGGACAGGGCATGTGTCTTAGTTGCCTTTGTTTTTTATTTGGGGTTCTCAGTTCCAGAAGGTTAGAGTTCATGACCATCATGGGGGAGCAGGGGAGCAGGCAAGCATGGCACTGGAGCAGTGCTGAGAACTCACATCTTGATCCACAAGCATAAGGCAGAGAGAGAGAGAGAGAGACAGACACACACACACACACACACACACACACACAGAGAGAGAGAGAGAGAGAGAGAGAGACTGGGAATGACATATCTTTTGAAACCTCAAAGCCTACCCCAAGTGACACACCTCCTCCAAGGCCATCCTTTTTTCTTACCTTTTTATTTTAATTTTTTAAAAATTCTTTTAACTTTTATTGATTTTTTTGTGGGTTTCACATTTTGATACCACTTATCTCCCAGTCCCCTAGCATCTGCCCTCTGCCTTTGTAACATCTCATCCAAAACAAAACAAGATTTAAAAGAAAAAAAACAAAACCAAAACAAAATTTAAAAAAAATAAGAATCTTGTGGTAGGAGTGACGCAGTTTACCCTTTTGTCCATTCATCTTTACTTACAAGTGTTCATTGTCACGAATCATTGTTCTGGCTAGGGGCCTCTGGCTTCTGCTCCACCATTGATAATGGGCTCTCACTGGGGCTCCTCTTGCATATCCCGTTGTCCTGTGTCATGGAGATCCTGCTCATTTGGATCTGTAGGTTTATTCCCTTCACATGCTCCAATAGTTCATAGATGAGGTGTTGGAGTGGGTTAACTCATAGTCCTGGTTCTGGGCCTGCATTAGTCAGCCTGTCCAGGTCTAACTTCCCCACTCTCCTGACCCTTGTCAGATGCAGGACACATAAAACTGGCTTTGCACCCTCACTAGACATGACTCTGGTATTGGGGAAGCAGGTGAGCCTGTCCTGAGTGTGTTCAAGCAGCAGAGCTGACCCTACTCCACCTCATCTGCCATGGGTGAGGAAAAGATGCCATCCCCCATCTGCTCCTTGCTGCCTTTGGCAAGAGAGCTGGCCCTAGGATCATGACAATGAGAGAACTAGTCCTGCCCCTCACCAGCTGCAGCACATAGGAGAAGGTCCTGCACACTGCCTGGGCAGCACACTAGAGCTGACTGTTGTTGGGGGTGCAGATGAGCTAGCCCTTAGGGCATGAGAGCAGGAGAGCTGAGCCTGCACTTCCCACCCCCGTATCCACCCTACAGCAATCAGGAGAGAGGGCCCTGTACCTCACCCAGACAAAACAGTAGAGCTGGCCCTGGCAGTGTGAGTGTGGGTTATCTGGATCTGAGGACCTGAGAGCAGAACTGGCACACCTCTGTGGTGCGAGTTGCATTGGAGAGCTAGCCCAGGCAGTGCTGGAGAGCACACCTGGATAGTGATGGTGAAAGCCACACTTCTTAATCCTTCCCAAACAATTCCATTAGCCTATGGGGGATATTCTCATTCAAACAATCACTGGAGACATGGAGAGATCAAGGGTTTTGCATTTTTAACACGAGAGATATTAATAGGTTTATAGACCAACATGAACTAGCCAAAAGTTGAGAAGGTTAGGGTGGCTATCTAGTAAAAGAGGAAACATAAAGTTAGAGCAAGATTTCAAAAATGGTAAAAATTGTAATCCTATGCATATTGGAAAGAAAGAAACTGAACCAACAGAAATAAGGTTAAATATAGATGGCTATTAATGTAAAGCATGGAAGCATAAAAACACAATAATTTTTGCCTGAACACAACTTTTCCATCACATGAGTACAGTAGGGAAAACACTTGGAAGACACATTGTAGGGAATAGAAAAAGGATCTTCAAGGGACACTGGGACAAATTACCTTATTTTCCTAAGAGGTCAGCTGTGGTTGGAATCTATATGTTTTTGATTTATCAAGAATCATGTGTATAGGAAGATACCTAATTTCAATCTGCTAAAACAGAAGTAAAATAATTAGTAGTTTGATTGATTGCAGGTTTTCCAATTTGCAATTTGACATTAGTGCAAATTTCACAGACATGAGAGTAAAGGATACTAATATGACAGTAATTGAAGAAATGAATCAACAAGTCAAAGTTGAATAGAGAGAATAGTAATATTAAAATGAGACTGATGCTGGAGTAAAAAGAAAAAAATGAAGGTAGCAGAAAGCTGGGTGAAATAAAATATTATGTACAAATTGGTGCATTGGCATTGCCTGTGATCCCAGCACTGGAGTAGAGGAGGCAGATAGGCTTTAAGTTTAAACCTAATCTATCCAGTACTATGTGGCTACTTTGATTCTAATTAATATAAAACCATAAATATTGAGGATAGAGATATCTTAGTGGGTAAGAGGAATTGCTGCTCCATCAGAGGACCCAGATTAGCTTCCCAGCAAGCACGTTGTGGCTGAAATGCCAGGTAGAGGAGGTTCAAAGCCGCCTTCTCTCCTCCACTTGTACCAAGCATGTGTATGTTACACATACAAATGTGCAAGAAAAACACCTATATACTGAAAATAAAAATAAATCATAAAGATCATGTACACATGGTAAATACATAATATATGAAAACACACGTATAAAATAGGGATGCTGACAGATTGGTTTTCAGTGAAGCTGTATTGAACAGTGACTTGATGGTGATTTAGCATTACATTATTTTATGTTTTATTTTGTCCTTCACATTATTTTGAGACTCTTCTTTATGAATTTATACATTTTTACTACTTTCTGAGTATATAACTTTATATAAAGGCTATTAATAGTAATGTATGTTTAATGCAGATCTATTTACTAAAATTTGAAAGCAGTGTACAAAATTGAATTATTGATGTCAAGTGTCATTTTAATAGTCACTTAGGGCAAAAGGTTTTAATGATAGATCTTCCTGAATTTTAAAATTATTAATTATTTTATTATATATAATACTATATGGGCTTCTTTTCTTGGTGGCGTTTTGTACTATGCTAAGTTTTAATGATCTCTTTTAATCGTTGGTATGAATGAAGCAAATACTAATCGAGTTTCTCAAATACTTAATGTTTTATTTATAATACATGTTGTTTATATACTTCTCAGCTGGAAATTGAATACAAAATTTTATTGCTTGAAGAAAACACGCACTTTCTAACACTTTTGTTTTCTTCCATGAATGGGAAGCTACATTAGTTAACTGAAATGAGTAATGATTGCCAGCAGGAATTAAGCTGTGTAATTATTGCATCACCTATCTGTTCTTTTTTAATTGTATCTGCCTGTGAGTTATGCCTTTCAATATAAAACCTTGGTGTTCTATGGTCGCCTGCTACCTGCTTAGATAAAATTGCCCAAGTCAGGGGCTTACTAACAACAGTGGCATATTTCCTCTCATAATGTACTCATCAATGTCAATTGAGTTAAAAAGAGTATTGGATAAATTATAGAGTACCTTAGTGTGTTCATCTTCTGTACCTCTGTCATCATTCTTACTAGCCATATGCTATCTTTGCAAAGGAAATATACTATAGGAATTAAGACTAGACCAAAATTAAACTGGTTAAAATTTCATATTGCTCAAGAATCCAGGCATAAAAAACTAAACTGGACACCTTTTTTTTTTTTTTCTGAAAGAAAGGTAGAGTTAAAAGATAATTTCTGTGTGGCAGCACAATCTCAAATCAGCATCCTTTTCAATTTCTCTGAAACATTTGTGAAGTATAATTATAATTACTGTGCTTTAAATATTTTTTTTTCTTTTTCTTATTATTAAGAAATATTCTGGCTGGGCGGTGGTGGCGCATACCTTTAATCCCAGCACTCAGGAGGCAGAGGCAGGCGGATCTCTGTGAGTTCGAGGCCAGGCTGGGCTACCAAGTGAGTTCCAGGAAAGGCGCAAAGCTAC
>LZPO01117000.1:301386-349503 GCA_001675575.1 Neotoma lepida | reverse complement strand
TAAAAATAAATAAATAAACTAAAAAAAATACTAAAAGTTAGCATTGTTGTCTTGTGCCAAATCTTAGAGATCTTTGACACAAAGCAAGTTTTCTCCAGGTAGTATAATGTTTGCTGTTGTCTTGCCAATGACCACTTTGTATCTATCCATATTACTGTGATATATTTGTTCTATACACAATTTGCCCTGTGTGTTTTTAAATCATGAAATATTTTTAAAATTTTACCAAATGCCTTTTCATCTTCTGATATGATCATATGAACTTTCCTCTATTAATTGATATGACATGTTACATTTTAGATCTGCATATATTGAACAATTCTCAAATGTTTTCTTTACTTCTGACTTTTTATTTAAAGTCTGTTTCTCCTGATAGAAATATGGCTTCTCTCATTTTCTTTAGGATTACACAAAATTGATATATAGAATTTGGTAATATTTGCTTCTCAAAATAATGTATTAGTTATTCTTCTCTTTCTGTGATAAAACACCATGTACAAAAGCAACTTAATAGAAGAGTTCATTTTGACTTATAGTTCCAAAAGGTTGTGCTCATCATGGTTGGAAGGCATGGCAGCAAGTGGCAGATGAATTGGGAGGAGCAGAAAGCTGCAAGATTACATCACTAAACACAAACATGAAGTAGAGAGAACAATCTAGAAGTGGGGCAGGGCTATAAATTCTCAAAGCCCACTCCCAGAGATATACTTCCTCTAGCAAGGCTACACCTCTCTTTTTTTAATTAAAGTTTTTAATTTATTTTACATACCAACCACAGTTTCCCCTTCCTTTTCTCATCCCATTCCCTCTCCCCAACTCTCTACCCACCCCATCCACTCCTCAGGAAGGGTAAGGCCTCCCATGGGAGTCAACAAAGCAAGGCACACCAAATTGAGGCAGGATCAAGCTTCTTCCCCCTGCATCAAGGCTGAGCAAGACATCCCACCATAGGGAATAAGTTCCAAAATGCCAGCTTATGCGCCAGGGACAGATCCTGGTCCCACTGCTAGGGGCCACAAACAAACCAAGGTATACAACTATCACCCACATGCAAAGGCCTAGGTTGGTCTTATGCAGGCTCCCCAGCTATTGGTCTAGAGTCTGTGAGCTCCCACGAGCTCAGGTCAGCTGTTTCTGTGGGTTGCCCCATCATAATCTTGACCCCATTTGCTCATATAATCCCTCCTTCCTCTCTTCAGCTGGACTCCCAGAGCTTGACCCAGTGCTTGGCTGTCATCACACTGTTCTAAAATTTGTCCTTAGCTAACGTGATTCTCTACGGCCTTGACTGAAATAGCATCCTATTTTTCTTCTGTGTTGATGTTTGTCCCTATGTATATATGTTAGGTTTTCTTTTTATTATTATTATTATTATTATTAAGAAATTTTCTATTAATTTTACATACCAACCATACATTCCCCTCTCCTCCCTCCTCCCAGCCTTTCCCTCCCCCCAACTCACCCACGTTCCTACCTCCTCCAAGGCAAGGTCTCCCATAGGGAGTCAGCAGAGCCTTGTTCATTCAGTTGAGGCAGGTCCAAGCCCCTCCTCCCTGCACCAAGGCTGAGCAAAGTGTCCCAACATAGGCACTGGGCTCTAAAAAGCTGGCTCGTGCACCAGTGACGGGACCCATCCCCACTGCCTGGGGCCCCCAAAACAGTTCAAGTTAAACAACTATCTCGGCTATCCAGAGGACCTAGTCCAGTACCATGGGGGCTCCTCAGTTATTGGTCTATGTGTTTCCACTAGTTTGGCTGGCCATCTCTGTACATTTTCCCATCATGATCTCATTGTCCCTTGCTCATAGAAGGCCTCTTATCTCTCATGGATTGGACTCCTGGAGTTCAGCCTGGTGCCCAGTCATGGATCTCTGCATCTGCTTCCATCAGTCACTGGAAGAGGACTCTATGATGACAGTTAGGGTATTCAGCCATTTGATCACTGGAGTAGGCCAGTTCAGGCACCCGCTCAACTCTTAAACCTTTTTAAACAGCGCCACTAACTGGGGACTAAGTACTCAAATCTATGAGGCTGTGATTGACATTTCTCATTCGAACCACCCCTTTTCATTTCTTGCCTCCCTTAGACTCATAAAAATATCATAAATCAAAATACATATAGTTCAACTTTGTTATGGAATATTATTTTAATTTGGCAAAGACATGTTACATTTGTTTATGCTGCAGGGTATTACTTCAACTGTGTAAAGGTATGTTACTTTTATTCATGCTGCATTTGTTCAACGATGTAAGGATGTGTGTTTAATTATGTAAAGATGTGTTGCATGTTTCACCTTAGCTACCTAAGGTACCTGATTGGTTTAGTAAAGAGCTGAATGGCCAGTAGCTAGGTGGGGCTGGCAGGCAGAGAAAATAAGTAGGAGGAGGAATCTAGGCTTGAAGGAGAATGAGAGGAAGAATGGGAGAAGAAGGAGGAGAGAATGAGGGACACTCCTGGGGCAAGAAGCCAGGCAGCCACCAGCTGATCATACATAAGAAGCAGTGAAAGTAAGATATACAGAAAGAAAGAAAAGTAGAAAGCCCCGAGGCAAAATGTAGATAAAGAGAAACAGGTTAATTTAATTTAAGTTAGCCAGAAACACGTCTAACTAGGCCAAGCATTTATAACTAGTAAGAAGTCTCTGTGTCATGATTTTGGAGCTGGTTGTTGGCCACAAAGAAAAAGCCTGGTACCCAACTTTAAAATGTCCCAATGTCTTTCTCAGTCTCAACGATGTTTGAAAAGCCCAGAATCTTTCCTGAATCTTAAGGCAATCCTCTTAATTGTGACCCTCCTGTAAAATCAAAACACACATTAAAAACTTCATAAAATGGCACAGAATATGCCTTCTCATTTCAAAAGAGAACAATGTGGGCATATTAGGAAATACTGATCCAAAGCAAGCCCGAAAGCCAGGAGAGCAAAACCAACTTCTGTATTAGTTACTTTTCTGTTGCTGTGACAAAACAGCTTAACCAAAAGCAATTTATCAAAGAATGTTTTGACTTACATTTACAGAGGTATGAGTCCATCACGGCGTGTGTGATGTGTGTGGTGCTTGCAGTGAGCAGGAAGCACTGAGGAAGAAAGAAGCTCAGAGATTACATGTTAAAAAAAAAAAACAGGAAGAAGAGAATGGAGAGAATGAAGTGTAAGTAAGCGGAATCAGTAAACTGTGAAATCTTTCCCAGAACAATGAAGTTCTTCCAGTAAGTCTGCATCACAGTGCCACTAACTGGAGACCAATAATTCAATTACATGAGCCTCTGGGGGACATTTCTCATTCAAATCACCACAAATATATTTTCTAATATAAAATGCCACATATTAAAATATTGTTATCTAAAATTTATAACAGAGAAGATCCTATGAAATTTATTTTGCTTAATTCACAACTAAATATTTTGTCAATATTTTGTATATTAATATAACTGCATTAATACATATACTCATTGCCAATTTTAAAAATTCTACAGATAATAAAAAGTAAATGATGCATATTACAGAACAGCTACATTGTTAATTACTTGAGGTACTGCTAGGATAATTGATTAGTTTTATATGGTGAGTATATGTTATCAAAGTTCAAAAGCCTTTCATGGGAAAATGTAAAATTTAAGAAAGATATACTGAGCAATGGTGGCACAAACCTTTCATCCCTGCACTCCAGAGGTAGAGGAAGGCCGATCTCTGTATGTCCCAGGACAGTCTGGTCTAAAAAGCAAGTTCACCAATAGACAAGGTTGTTACACAGAGAAACCCTGTCTCAAAAAACAAAAAGAAAAAATGAAAGGTACCCAGTGAGAAGAGCCAAGGAAACATAGTATGCAATGAACCCATTAGCAGGAGAAGTATGCTATGAACATGCTGCTAAAAAGGGACACATATTAGTTGCATTTCTCACCAGTGTAATAAAATACCTGAAAGAAACAACTTAAAGCAAGAGGAGTTTATTTTTGCCTTTCAATTTGAGAGGGTATAGTCCATGGAGAGAATGGCTCAGTCAATAATGGCAGGAATATGATGCTACTTGCTCAAATTTAAGTGTATCCAGAAATAGGGAGAAGAAAAGGCATAGGCTGGAATCAGATTGGACTCTAACCCATAAATTTTCCCTTTACTGATCTATTTTCTCCAGGGAATCCATATCTCCTAAAGGTCCCATAAAATCTCAAACCAGTACCACCCACTAGGGAACAATACATGAGCTTGAGAGATATTCTACTTTGAAGTCATAACAGATATATCCAGATGGTTAATATCTTCCACCAATGTAACACAGTAATAACTTCACATACATTTTTGAGATTTTGATCAAATACTTTGAGAGAAAGACTGAGTAAAGAGGTAGGAAAACTTCCATTTTACAGTGGTAACTGAGATAAAGAGAGTGTCAGATTTGTTATATAGTCGCTAATGTCAAATTATAATTTGCTGAATCTCTGCTTGGTCCACAGTTTTACTATAGTGTAGTGCATTTCTGAAGGCTAAATGGTTGCGTAAATCAGAAGAATAGTGGAATCAAGGCTTTATTGTATTTGTTCAGTACTTAATGCCAATATTTTCATAGCTCAAAAGGAATAAGTAAGTATATATTTACCTTCCTTAGAATTTACTTGTGAATAAAATACTTATTTCTGTGGATCATGGCAGTTTGATGAGTTGAAAAGAGGTAAAAAGATGACTGAGTTATTTCCTATGCCTATTAAATATCAGAATATTTAGAGTTCTGAATCAAGTAATAATAATGTTTTACATAGAAAAGAATGGCAGAAAGTTGAAGACAATTCATTGTGATTTAGTTACCTAACACAGTGCTAGCCACATAAGAAGCTATGTCATATTTTCATTGATTTCCAAAACATTACACAAAGGTGAAAGAAAAACTATTGTTCTTCTACTGATTTTCCAGATCATCGAACTTCTAAGTTATTGGGCAAAAGTTTGCATAGTCAGTGGAATCAGGACCCTCATCATGATTTGTGAACTATCAGTCTAGTAATTTTTCCACTGAAGACATATTTCAATATGAATCTTTTTTCAGAGCTTCCCAAATTAAAAAAAAATAGTGAAAATTAATGACATAAAATCCAGGATGGCGAACATTTTCAAAGACTGAAATGTAGATAGGTCACAGAGTAATTATGGGGATTAAGTAGAAGCATTGGGGAAATATTCTATTTTAGATAGTGAAAAATTTATAGTATATTGAGAAGAAAGAATTATTTCAATGATTGAGCTTTTACTGTTACTAGGCCCTACTCAAATCTCAACAGACACATTACAGTACACAAACTCCCTCCTCAGGGAAACAAAGTCAGGAATGTGGGAGATGCTTTTGAACAGATACTAATTACACAAAACAAAAATAAAACAGACTAATGATCTTTTTTCACAGATGGTAATAAAACTATTTACAGCTATATAAATGATGAGATTTCCAAAGAGGCAAAGTCATTTCTTATAAGGGGAGTCCTAAATGATGGAGTTTTCAAAAGTAAGTCTCTTTATGAAAGTGAAATGGAGCACAGCAATTTCATAAATACTATATTTTGGTACTCCTTTAAGAGATGTTATTTAATACTGATCAAAGGGGAACACTGAAATCAGATTTAGGGAAAGTGAATGTTCAAGACTTCCCTGGGCACTACTTTAATTATTCACAGGGCAATTGGACTTCTCATTGTGTACATGGAACTCACTCTTTTTACAACATATTACAGATTTATTTGTTGTTTTTCATGATTTGTTGGCACTAAAGCATTTACATGAGTTCTTCCTTTGCCATCTTATTAATAAACACTTTTAATTAAAATTAAAATGCATAGCTAAGTTTCTCATGCCCATAAGATATATTCTCCTAAGCCAGTTCATGAAAAAAGCAAAGAAAACACGATGAAACTAATTACATATCACTTCATTTTTGGGGAAAATTCATAAGTACTTTCAATTTCCCATATGAAAATTAAGGCACTTGGATGAACATTTCATTAGGCAATACATACTAAAATATTTCAAATGTGTGAATAAATGATTGTTACTAAGTGGAAGTGGAAAATGGAAATTCTTAGTTCATATGCTATTTAGAAACATACACATGAGAATATGGTCCTATGAATAGGTTGATTATATAATGTAACATTCATATGTTACTAATGTATTGTAATTACTAAGTTAGGTAAATTATCTCTACCCTACTTCTTTTTCATGCTTATATTTTACCTACAATGTATGTCTACAATTGTGTTTATCATAATAAAAGTTGTTTATATTTATTTTTAAAAAACACTATTAAGAACCATCACCTCTGTAGCAGTGACAAATATTGTAAGTAAGCCAATGGTAGTAACTCTCCCCACATTTGTTAATTTATAACTTTAATAATAATATTGATATTAATTGTGCATTTTACACTAATTATGTCCAAAAATTACATGGATCAAATATCGTCAGAATCCCTACTCAATGTAGATATGTACTATAATTCTCTTCTTTTCATTCTAAAGAAACTGAGACACAAGTTAGTTAGCATGTCCAATCTCATAAATCTAACATTTGAAAAGACTAAGGAAGGGAAGAAGACATAACTTTCTTCTATGACCTGAGATTGGATGTTCTGTCTACAATTTGGAACTGATGAGATTTTGGATACTACATTAGTTAATTTCCCCTTGATCATGTCCAAAATACCTGAGAGGACAACTAAAGGGGAGGAGAGAGTTATTTTGGCCAGTTACAGAAATTTCAATCTATCCTGATGGGCAAGGAGTATCCCAGCAGATCTGTTCACATCTCAGTGGATGGGAAAAAAATGAG
Source organism: Neotoma lepida (assembly GCA_001675575.1). Lineage (NCBI taxonomy): Eukaryota > Metazoa > Chordata > Mammalia > Rodentia > Cricetidae > Neotoma > Neotoma lepida. The sequence goes on along the minus strand of LZPO01117000.1, from coordinate 342,686 downwards.
AATATAGTAAGGGTTCAGGGCAAGATCTAGGTCTCAAGGGCATATTCTCAGTGACATATTTCCTCCAGTTACACCTCTCCTCCTTTTCACCACTTCCCTAAAATGTCATGATATTATGAACATATCAATGATTATTCATCTGCTGATTAGTTCAGAGACTTCATAATCTACTTATCTCTGTATAGTCTATCATAGACATACCCAAAGTATGTTTCAATAATATCTAGCCATGTTTTATTTGAATCAATATAAAAATTAAAAGTAAACATTATAGATACTTTTTACTTGATTTCATAAAGTCTTAGATTCCTGTATTTATTTGAAATAGTTGGTCTCTGAATTAAAGCATATAATTTATATAAATTTCTTGAGGTAATGCATTGTATGCCATAGATACCCAATAAATGTTAGTTTATGTTGGATACAGAAAGAAAAAAAATTGAGAAGCAATTGCTATTCTGTTTAATGGAAAACCTAACAACAAATTTTAAATTGGTGGTGCAACTCTGCAAAGCATGATAGAAATAGTTAGGCAGACATTGTTTGGACACATTTGACAGAGAGTTGGTAATTCTTACTTGGAAACATGGGTTTTCTTCCCATTAATCATTTCCAATTAATTATGATGTTTATTCAAATAAATTTGACACCTCCCTAATATTTTGTGAATAGAATTATCCTCCAACTATAATTTCTGTAAATGCCCATAGGGAGAAATATTTTTGTTTGCTTATTTTTAATTGTATATATATTCAACTTGATAAACTCTCATGCTAAACCTGGCAGTCTTTTAATTGATGTTCTTAAATTTTCTGTGTATACAATGGTATAATCTACAAATAATTCTATTTCTTAACTTTTAAAAAATGTTCTCTCTTTCTATCGCTATTCAGAATTTATTGTATCTCCTAAAATTTGACAAAACAGACTAAGCTATATGAAATAGTATATATGTGTCTCTCTGGGTGCTGTAATTGCATTTTATTTTTCACTCATATATTTTCATTGTTCCCATCTTAACTATTTCCTAATACTATTTATGTCACGAATATTAAAACCATCATATATTATTGTTTCAAAAATCCAGTTTGTTCCACATCCTCTCCAACATAAGCTGTCATCATTATTTTTGATCTTATCCATTCTGACAAGTATAAGATGGTATCTCAGAGTCGTTTTGATTTGCATTTCCCTGATGATTAAGGATGTTGAGCAATTCCTTAAATGATTTTTTGATCATTTGAAATTCTTCTGTTGAAAATTCTTTGTTTAGCTCTATAGCCCATTTTTTTAATTGAATTGTTTAGTATTTTTTGTTGTTGTTTTCAAGAGGGTTTCTCTGTGCAGCTTTGGAACCTGTCCTGGAACTTGCTCTGTAGACCAGGCTGGCCTCGAAACTCACAGAGATCCACCTGTCTCTGCCTCCCCAGTGCTGGGATTAAAGGCGTCCACCACCACTGCCCAGTGATTGTTTGGTATTTTGATGTCTAGTTTCTTGAGTTCTTTATATGTTTTGGAGATCAGATGTGGGGTTGGTGAACATTTTTTCCCATTCTGTAGGCTGTCATTTTGTCTTATTTATCATGTCCTTTGCCTACAGAAGCTTCTCAGTTTCAGGAGGTCCCATTTATTATTTGTTTCCCTCAGTGTCTTTGCTACTGGTGTTATGTTGGAGGGGATATGGAGCAAGCTGAGCACTCCTCCACTGTTGGTGGGAGTGCAAACTTGTACAGCCACTGTGGAAATCAGTATGGTGATTTCTCAGAAAATTGGGAATCAATCTGCTTCAAGACACAACGATACCACTCTTGTGTATATATCAAAGGAATACTCAATCATACCACCGACACTTGCTCAACTATGTTCATAGCAGCATTATTTGTAATAACCAGCACCTGGAAACAACCTAGATGCCCCTCAACCGAAGACTAGATAAAGAAAATGTGGTACATATACACAATGGAGTTCTACTCAGCAGTAAAAAATAATGACATCATGAAATTTATAGGCAAATGGATGGAACTAGAAAATATCATCCTGAGTGAGGTAACCCAGACTCAGAAAGACAAACATGGTACATACTCACTCATAAATGGATACTAGATGTAAAGCAAAGGATAACCAGACTGCAATCCACAGCTCCAGAGAAGCTAGCTAACAAGGAGGACTCTAAGAGGGATTCATGGATCACCCTGGGAATGGGAAATAGATGATATCTCTTGAGTAAACTGGGGGTGAGGGTGGGCAGTAGGGGGTAGGGGATGGGGAATGAGAACATAAAGGAACAGGATGGTCAAGCTGGAACAGGGACATAGTGGAAGAGCAATGAAAGAGATATCTTGATAGAGGGAAACATCATGGGGATAGGGAGAAACCTGGTGCTAGGGAAGTTCCGGGAATCCACAAGAACAGCCCCAGCGTAGACTACTAGCCATAGTGGAGAGGGTCCCTGATCCGGCTTTCCCTGGTAATCAGATGGGTGAATGAATACCCAAATGTCTTCATAGAGCCTTTATCCAGTGACTGATGGAAGCAGATTCAGAGATCAACAGCTGAACACCAGGCCAAGCTCCAGGAGTCCAGTTGAAGAAAGGGAAGAAGGAGTCTATGAGCAAGGGCATCAAGATCATGATAGAGACAACTGAACCAAGTTAGTAGAATCTCATGAATTTTAGATTAAGAGCTGTGGAACCTGCATGGGGATGGACTAGGCCCTCTGCATAAGTGAGACAGTTCTGTAGCTTGGTCTGCTTAAGGGACCCTTGGCAGTAGGATCAGGATCTATCCATGGTGAATGAGCTAGCTTTTTGGAGAACATTACCTATGATGGGACACCTTGCACAGCCTTGATGCAGGGGGAGGGGTTTGGACCTGCCTCAACTGAATGTACCAGGCTCTGCTGACTCCCCATGGAAAGCCTTACTTTTTTGGAGGAGGGAATGGGGGGGTGAGTTGGTGGATGAAGGCTGGAGAGATCAAGAGGAAGGATAAGAGAGAGGGGAATCTGTGGTTGGAATGTAAAATGAATAAAAAATTTCTTAATTAACAAAAAACAAAAATAGAGTTTGGAGGTGGAACTTGGGAGTCCTACACAGTAGGGGGAGGAAGGATCTATGGAACAAGAAGGGACAGGGATACCACGAGAACGTGATCCACAGAATCAATTGACTAGAATTCATGGGGGCTACAGAGATCAGGGAGCCTGTAGGGGTCTGACTTATGTCCTCTATATATTGTTATGGCTGAGTTGCTTTTTGTTCTTATGAGATTCCCAACAATGGGGACAGGGGCTGTCTCTGATTCTTTTGCCTGCTTGTTGGACTCTTTTCCTTCTACTGGGTTGCCTTTTCCAGCCTTGATGTGATGGTATGTGCCTGGTCTTATTGTAGCACGTTATACCCTGTTTTGTTGATGTCCCTGGGAGGCCTGCTCTTTTCTGAGGAGAGGCAGATAGGGGTGGATCTTTGAGAGAGGCAGACTAGGGGTCGAACTGTGGGAGAGTGGAGGTGGTGGGGAGAGACTGGGGGTAGGGGAAGGAGGGGAAACTGCAATCAGGATATAATATATGAGATAAGAATAAAAATAATAAAAAAGTTTTAAAAAGAAGAAACTGCTTATAATCTGGTATTACCAGTTGCTGTTCAGAATCATCAGACAAGTTTATATCTACATTAATTTATTTAATATGATATGATAGTCAATTTTGATGTGAAACTTCATTGATTTAAGAAAAGCCAAGGGCCTTAGGGAAACATGCCTTTGTGTGTTTCTGTGATGATATTTCCAAAGAGGCCTAACCGAAGCAAAACAAAACTCACCTTGAACTATGAGCATGGGAATTATCATCCCAGGGGCTGAGGTCCTGCATCAACTCCTAAAGGAAAAGAAAAAAGACAGACTGAGTACCACCATTTCTTTTCCTCTACTTTCTGATCCATGAAGATGTAAGCAAGCTATTTTCCATGGCCACAGACAGGAACTGGCCCTGCTGTCCTGCTGTCCCCATGATGGTAGACAATATCCCTGAACTATGAGACAAAAAATCCTTAGGTTGCATATTGCCAAGTATTTTGTCACAGCACTGAGAGAAATATCCAATATATGTGACTTACCTTTAAAAGTGTCTATCATTCATGAAACCATTATAAGAATCTATTTTAGAACATTTTCATCACCTCCCACATTTTTTTAGCTCATGTAGGTTTGTCATCATTTACTCCTACTAACCTCAGATCCAGAAAATCATCTATTCTGCTTCTTGCGTGTATAAATTTTCTAGAAATTTCATGTAAATATAAGTATACAATAATTAGGATTTTATGTCCAAACTTAAATATATTAAATGGTGTTTGAACCTCTTTCTTATTTTTCTCTTGCTTGGAAGGTGTATACTCTGGAACAAGAATTGTAAGGCAACTTTTACATGAAGAGAAGCTATTTGTTTTTCTTTTTAATGTAGGGGAGAGGTTATGGAAGAGGAAACTTTGAAGATGATTGAAAATTTTACATATACTCTTGGAAGTATTCATATGTTGTCAGGGCTGTATACATTCCAGTTTGAAGAAAAACTAGGCCAAATTACACAGAAAGACCTAGTAGAGTAGAATAGAATATAAGATTTTAAAAGTATTTGCTCATTACTGTTTCTAGTTTAATTTCATGATCTTTAAAATGAGCACAACACTTACTTTAGTTTTTCATATAAATGGGTGATATTATGTATTTATATAAAAACTAACACTGTGAAGAAACATTTGTCATTCTGAGACTGACTTAAGTCACTTAATATGCTTATCTGCAGTTGAATAGATTTTCCTGCAGATGACTTTGTTCTTTAATATGGATTTAAAACATTCCATTGCGCTTAAACACTCCATATTTTCTTTATCTACTCCTAAGTGTGTTGGACACTTAGGCTGAACTTAACATCTTTGTTGGGGGAATTGGAATGCTCTGGGGTTTTGGAGCTAGGGTTTGAAACTACTGGAAGGATCCATTAGATCCCAAGCAGCAACAGATAATACAAAGCTTTTGCTCAAAAAACCAAAAAAAAAAAAAGCTTTTGGAAACAATATTTCATTTAAACTCAACCTGACAGCTTCACATTATAAAAGATGTGCCTGACATCAGTCTTTGGATCCAAAGGTCTCCTTCCACAGTAACTGATCTCTGTCTTTAGCTAAAGACTAAAATAAGAAAGACAGAGTTAAAATCTGAAGTTCTCATATGCTGAGTTCAAAGATTAGTATCTATAGTGCCTTTTAGAGAGGTCAGGATTCAACATTTGAAGAACTACAAAGTTGGTATCATTAAATTGATCTCAAAATGAGTGTAATTGAATTTTATATTACATGGCATAATTGCATTAATTTTGAAAAACCCGTATCTTGCTCACCCCACCCATCTACTTCTAAGCTCCCAAAGAAGCTAAAGGGATGCAAATTCTGTCAGAATCTGATTGCTGTAACTAATTTATCTTTTACTATTATTATTCTTTTAGGCTTCCAATCTAGATGTGACCCGATAAGTTATAAACAATAGGGAGTCCTGAGCAGGCAGAAAACCCTCAGCACAATGTTGAAAGCACTGTCATAATCATGCCTCCTCAATATTTCTGTATAAGGGATTAAGGAAGATGGGGTGAGGAGAGGAATCAAATCTTCTGGTTTTCTGTGAGCAAGCTTATTATAATTCAGTGAAGTTTTGAATCATAACTGAAAGATGAACCAAAGCCTCAGCAATGATGAGCACATTGCTGCCTGTAAAAGAGGGCTTAGTGTGCTGTTTCAGGATAAAATACCAGTGTTTCTAACTACCAATCACTGCTGGAGAAACTACTGCTGCAGCTTTCCTGCAGTAGTGACAGAGGCAGACTTTCAGAGAGAAAAATAGCAAGCACTGCTGAAAATCCTCAACATAGAAATGGAAGTAAAGAACCTGGGAACACACGTTTTTGGAATCCTGCCTAAGAAGCAGCTAATTTACAACATTTATCAATAAAATATTTCTCTATAATAATGTTAAGGAGATGCTACAACAACGAATGTCTTGTTCCTGTTTGACATACTTTGATTTCACTCTCTGTTCCTTAAAAGGATACTAGAAAATCCCTTTTAGACATCTATTCATTCTGTCCATCCTATGATGATTGTGCAGTTAGAGCTCTGCACTCACTAGTCAAGCGTTCTGAGTGCCTACAGTATTTGGAAAGTCTGTTCAGACAGCCTGTACAGGCATTGGAAAGACTATATTCCTAAGACCATAAAGGCCACATAATTCTCAGGAATCCTGTGTGAACACTTTCTTTTAGGTCAGTTTTACACATCTCACTCCCAAATTCTCTATTCTGGAAAAGTTGTGGCTGTAGTAGAAGAAAAAAATACATAGGGTCATGATTGTGCCTTTCCATTCCATATAATGATCATATTGATTCATTCACCTTTATTAGAAAAGTGTACTAATGTACATATGTGAGACATACAGTAGAAATAACATACTTTATACTTGAACTTTTAGAAAACTATATTTAACAATAGGGGGAATAATATAATTAACCTCCATATGCATATTATACATCCTCAATAAATTATTACTTGATGGCCAAAATTGATCTTTGCATGTTCCTATCTTCTCATTATTACTATTAGAATGTCTTGAAGAAAATTCAATACATTAATTTTATCCATAAAGATTTCTGTATGTATCTTTAAAAGGAATCAGCCCAATGTCATCATTAATGCTAAAATGTTAACAATAATTCCTTAATATCATCAAATAATTACTTCAAAATTTCCATACTATATCGTATATTAGTGCTTCTCAAGTCTAATGTGCCTAGGAATCATTAGGAGACTTTCTTAAATGATTCAGACTCAGGAGATTCAAGGTGAACTCTATAAAGCTGTATTTTTGAGAAATTCCCAATAATTTTCAGTGTTCTAGTCTACATCCTAAATGTTGACCAAAAAAATGAAGTTTAAAAAAATGTTTAAACTGCATGTATTAGAATATAATTCTAACATTACAGATTAGAGATCAATGTGCCTTCAAATGTCAGAAAAAAATAACATTTTGATCATTCATTCACTACAAAAACATTTGGTTTATATAAAACATTGTTTTAGACATTGAGTTTCATGGAAGTTGGTGGTATTTACAATCTCATCATCACTAGTCAACTGCTGATAGCTTTCATAGATGGTAGAAAATAAAGGTAAACCATATACCTATACTGAGTCTATTTCCATCTATATCATTCACATGAACACATACTTTTAACATGGTATATTTTCCCATTTTGGACTATGAGTGGTATGTTAGCCTTTGGTGACTGCTATAACAAATTAGCATGAATTATACAGCTAGACCCAAAGAACTTTATTCTCTCACTGTTTGGGAGATGAAAAGTGTGAAATAAATTTTACACAGCTAAGTTCAATGTGTTATACAGGCAAAGTTACACTTACTGTGTAACTTTTCCTGGAAAGAGATGAAAAATATCTAGCAACTCCAGCCAGGGAACTAGACTGATCAAAGCAATGATTCCTCCAAAGCCCAGCTTGGTGAAACAATGAGTTTATTGAGGTTATTTACAGGAAAATGGGGGTAAGGAGTTACTTAGAGAAGTATGGGTGACTCAATCCATTGCATGACCCTAAAGTTAAATTCCTTTAACTTGTGTGAAAACCATGAAAGCTGTATCCCTGAAACACCCTGTTTTCAGGAATCTTGATTGGATGGAGCATGTTTTTTTTCTAGTAGTTATTATTGCTTATATAACTTTAGGAGGGAACTTGTGAATCTTGTAAATTTTAGAAACTTCTTGAGACATGCATTTTATTTCCTGAATATTAAAGTCTTTTACCACGGTGGAATATTTAATTAAAAGTGAATTACTAAACAATACACTCTCTGTAGACTCCAAGGAAAGTGGCCCTTTCTTAACTCTTTCATTTCCTACTAGCTGTCAGCGTCCTGCAGGAATTCATTCATGTGTGTGGCTGCATTATTTTACATTGGACTGTTTTCATAATCTATGATTTTATAATCTTCCTCTGCTTGTCTCATATGAAGCACATGAGATTGGAGTAAGGAACCATTTGGATAATTCAAAAATAATCTTGTCATGTTAAAATATTTAACATATCTGCAAAAGCCCATTAACTATAAGGTAACATTCATGGGCTCTAGGGATTATGACATAGTAACTTGTAGCAACTCAGTATACTACATTTGGATCTTAAATTGGTTGAAAATTTATGAGCAAAAAATGTTGCTTTAAGAGACAACATTGCCTTAAACTTAAGTACATAAGTTTAAGTATTTTAAGTACTTAAATATGGCCATACATATATAAGAGATATGTCCTGATTCCTTTATTTACCCTATAGAAAATGGGAAGATTCCTGTCATCTCCATAGACTAGGTATGCAGACCCAAACGGCTTAGGATGTGCTGGAGTGTGTAGAATACACAGTGTGTCCTGACAGCTGAGCACAAGAAAAGTGTTGGTAAATCAATTAATTACTTACACATATTTGAAAGACTAAAATACAGGGTCATAAAAAGGATATATCACCAACATTGTTGCTTGAATGAATGAATCTAGTGAATAAATATATTAAAACATACAATTTTATTCATAAGGAAAATAACTTGCTTATTATTTACAACACTTGATATATCATCTGCCACCTTGATATATTAGACTTGTTATTGCAAATTATACACATGGTCAATGGTCCCTCCACATTTTATTACTTTTTAGTTACGATTCTGGATTTGAAAACATCATTCTCCTAGAGATGTAAAGGAGAGGGAAATAGAAATTCTTGAACTTGTTGTGATCATCTCTTCTATTGTGAAAGACCTGTAAGAAGAACATCAACTCTGCCTCCAATTAACAAACATCATCACTATCGCCACTCTAATTTAAAATAGAAGGCTCAAGTATGATTATTAGGTTACTTTAACAGCAATCACATTGGAATACAGAATATTAGCAGCAACCTGGTGGCCATAAATAAATACTCTTACTCACTACTCACTTCTTCAGCATAACTTTTAACCCTAATTCTAATAGCATAGACTATTTTTAGATTTTTATAAATGGATTTCTATAATATATGTGTATGCCTGAATTTTTCTCATGTATGTATATTTTATGGGATTTTTTTAGATAGCTCATTGCCATTGCTACATACTATTTTGCAATTTCAATGTAAATATGGTTGATTTATTTGTTTTATTGATGAAATATAATAAGATATTAATTTTTTTCAGCCATTACATATAGTAATGCATTGCATAGAGTATTGCAAGGAAGATTATTGTAGATGCTCTTTCCAGAATGTATGTGCAGATTTCTGTCAAGTGTGGTCTAAGGAAGACCACAGCAGGAGCATAAAGTATGATTGTGCTCAGCTTTAAGAGATGCTGCTAAAGTGTCTATATAAATTTATTGTTCTGAAAGCAGCATATAAAGTTTTGGTTTCTCTGTGGCACTATGAACCCTTGGTTTTGCTTTTTCATGCTAGCCATTCTCTTGGATGTGTGATTATACTGCATTATGGTTTTAATTTATATTACTCTAGTCACTGATGAAATTGTGGGCTTTTTGTGTGTTTATGAACCATTCGTACAGCCTCTCTATTTGGTCTGTCTTCAAGTCTTCTACTCATTTTTGAAAAAATAGGATGCATGTTTTTCCCTATATAATTTGACAATTTCCATGATGGATTACATGTGTCATGGATATATGTTTTTTCAATTTAGTTGTTTACCTTTCTGCTCCTTTCATGGTTTGATTTGATAAACAGAAGGCTATGATGCAGAATTCACATATGATTGGTGTTGTATGGATTGTGTTTCATTGATATACCATGTTTTATTCTACAGAATTGATGAACTCAGCTTGTGCCTGAAACTTATCAATCTGCTCCCCCTTAAGTAGTATGGATGTAACTTTCTTCTTTTGATTTGTATATTCTTCAAAATTTATATTGCACCCCTCCCCAAACCTAGTTTATTTTTCTATTTTATCCAGAGATACTCCTTCTATTATGATTTTATCCACCATGCCATTTCATTTTCTGTTCTTCCTTGTGTGCTCCCTGACCAAAAAGTTTTCCTCATTCTTATGTGTCTTTCCTAGAAACTTATCCCATACTATGAGAAAACACCATGACCAAAGCATCTTAAAATAAAAGTGTTTAATTGGGCTTACAGTTTCAGAGGTTAGAGTTCTTGATGAAATAACAAATACATGGCAGCAGAACCAGTTGATCCACAAACAAGAGGGAGAGAGACAGGGAACACATTGGAAATGGCACAAGTCTTTTGAAACCTCAAAGCCCACTCTCAGTGACTCACTTCTTCCAACAAGGCCATAGTTATTAATCCTTCTCAAAGAGTTCCACCCGCTGGGAACCAAGTATTTAAACATTACAGAATAAGGATTCAATTGTCATCAAAATCATCACAATCCATTCCCTGCCCTCCATAAGCTCATGGCCATATCATAATATAAAATACACTCAGTAGAACTTTAAAAAAAAACCCATAGTCTTTAAGTCTTAACACCTTTCTCTTCTGAAAACTCTTGAGCTAGGACTCCACAGTCCACATAGCTTTCCAGCACTATTACCTTCCAGACTCCTAATAGGATTGCCTTTTAACCTTTGCTTACAATGTTGAAGCACTCTCTTATTCCAAGTCCCAAAGTCTTCCACATTCCTCCTGAAAACAGCATTGCCTGGCCTATCACAACAATCTATCACTACTGGAACCAACTTAGGACTTAGTTACTTTTATATTGCTGTAACAACATACCATGACCAAGAGAACTTATAAAAGCAAAGAAATTAATTGGGCTTACCATTTCAGAGAGTTAGAATCCATGAAGGCTGGAACAGCTGATTGCTCATATCTTGATCCTTGATCCATAAGCAGGAAGGAGCAAGAGAGAACACTGGAAATTGCACAAGTCTTTTGAATCCTGAAATCCCACCCATAGTGACATACATCCTCTAATAAGGTCACACCTGATAATCCTTTCAAAAGAGTTTCACCAGCTGGAGACCAAATATTCACACATGAGCCTATTCCACTCTCATTCAAACAACCACAGTCTCTATTGTGTCTATAATGCTTAGTTTATAATAATATTAGTTAAAATTTATTGAATACCAGGTAATTTTTTAAATTCAATAAATGCAGTACTTCTTTTGATTTGGAAAACTCTCTGAGCTATGTACTATTATTAGCTTCTTTTATAAATGAGAACCCTGAGCAGGCAAAAGAGTAAAAAAAAACCCACCTGTTCCCTTTGTTAGGAGTCCCACAAAAACACCAAGCTAACAGCCATAATGTACACACAAAGGACCTGGTATAGTTCCATGCAGGCCCTGTGCTTGCTGCTTCAAGTCTCTATGAACCCGTGTGAGCCATGTTCTCCTGGTGACCTCCATCCCCTCTGACTACTACAGTATTTCTTCTCCCTCTTCTGTAGAGATTCCTGATCTCCTAGTGGAGGGACCCAATGGAAACCTCCAATGGACCCAATGGAAACCTCCAATTTAGACTCTTTCCCCACATGTCTGGCTGTGACTCTTTTGTCTGGTCTTGACACTTTTTTTTTCCTATTGGGTTGCCTTGTCTAGCCTTGATAACGGGGCTTTTGTCTTGTCTTACTCTATCTTGTTTTGTTCTGTTTGGCTATCCTCTCTTGGAGGCCTGCTCTTTTCTGAAGAGGAAATTGAAGGGGAGTGGATCTAAGGGAGAGGAGAGATGGGGGTGGTGGCACTGAGGTGAATGGAGAGAGGAGAAACTGTGGTCGGGATGTATTGTATGAGAAAAGGATCTATTTTCAATACAAATAAAAAATATTTAAATGAGGTCCATGAAGCATTGAGAAGTTAAAATATGTAGTCTATTGGCACAAATACAGTAAGTAAAAACATGACTTAAAAGCTAAGGAGTATAATTTCAGAAGCATGAACTTAGCTATTATGTTGTGCCTTTTCAATTAGTATTTAATAATTATGTACTCAATGAATGAATTAGAACTGAAAATATTGTAGAAGTAATCTAATGTAAGTAGATTATTTTAGCAATGTGTTACCAGGGGTTAAGAGGTGAAGTAACTTGCCCTTGATCATATAGCTAACAAACAGTAGAATTATAGTGAAATTCCAAGTGTCTGAACTGCCATTTCATTGTTCTTTCTCCTACTCCACATTCCAGGTCTACGTTTTCGTTTCTTTTCTTTTTTTTAAGATGCCATTTACTTCTTTGTAAAACCCTGCTAAGCTCCATTGCCTTCAAAAGATAATCATGGGCACCAGCCATTTCTAGTGATAAAAACTGTCACTTAGATACATGTCATGACAGCTAAACAAATTGCATGAAATCATAGACTCATGGATTTATCTATAGAATCATATTGTTATAGCTGAGTAAACCTAATATCCTCTTGCAAAATGAAAATTGCAGAGAGTTTGAAATATCTGAATGTTTCACACTGTGAGACCCAAGTGAATTTTCATTTTTCCTCTGCTTATTTGGAATTTTGGCCAGATGTAAGTTAGGCTTGGTATATACTGCCCTCATCTGCTGTAGAGCATTTCTTTCCTTACCTCCATAGGCCAAATGTTGTGTGCTGCTCAGGTTGAGATTAATACATCCAGGTTTCAAATCAATTCTAATATACCATAGATCACACACTGATAGTCATTTCCTGGTTTTGGTTGTTGCTTGGCTTTATATGTTTATCAAACATAAACAGGGATCAAAGAAACTAGATAGGGACAACTTTGGAACGTGGTGAATCTGGTAAATGGGCTAAGATTTAATCAATATGTTCAATTTTTTAATATAATAGCTTACATCACAGGAGTATATTGAAATATCCAGAATAGGTGATTAATTAAAACAAAAGAGGAAAAATGAGCAATATAAAAAGACATACAGTTAAAAATAATCCAATATTCATATATTATGGAAAAACATTGTAGGTTTGCTATTTATTCTTATAATAGCTATACTATATCAAATAATGCCATTTAAATTATAGTTTCTGAACCTTAGAAGTATCTTTATGGACTTTCAGAAGCTGGTGACTGATTTATGTGTAAGCAATCCTGCATTTATCATCAAACCCTAAATGTGTTATCATCTAATCTTTTTAAAATTATCCACCAAGTAATAGTTTAAAACTAAGCTAAAGATCTTTTGAGGACACTCTGCTTGAATCAATCTCTCTCTCTCTCTCTCTCTCTCTCTCTCTCTCTCAGTCTCTCTGTCTTTTTTGCTGTCTCTCTCTGTGTCTCTCACTCTGTCTCTGTTTCTGTCTCTCTCTCTCTCTGTCTTTCTCTGCTTTCTCTCTCTGTTCATAAACAAAATTTATTTTCTATGGGAATACCAAACTTCCTGCTGCTCATTTCTTATCTTCACTGCCTGCAGAAGCCTATGATCTAGTGCTGAAACTTAAAACCAGCAACATTTTTAATCATTGAAAATGTTAAAGACATGCAAAAGCAGACAATATAATATAATATAATATAATATAATATGATATAATATAATGAACTCCCTAGCATAAATCAACTAAGTAGCCATTATTAATCAAGAAGTAATCTTGCTTCAATTTGTTTGGATTATTTCAAAGAAAACCATAATTATCATACCAATTTATCAAGATAATGCTATAAAATGTTATCTACTAGACATTGCATGGCTGATGCACTCATGGACTCACAGCAGTTTGCATAATACTGCCATAAGATTGAGCCCATCAACATTCCACCATGGAAGTGGGAAAGTATCCTAAGGCCACATTCTTCTCAGAAGGGCTTAAGTTAAACATTGCAGAAGGAGTGAGAGTCATTCCTCATTAGTGTATCCACTGGTACATTTCTCCCCCTCAAACAGCTCCCATCCAGAATCTTGCTAGCAGCCTCAATTAAATACCTTGAGTGCAAAAAAAAAAAAAGACACGGGAGTAGTAGTTAGCACTTGGAAAGAAGAAAAGAAGAGGTTCGGTGGGACATGGATGGTGATAAAAGAGAATAATCTGTGGAAATTTGATCAAAGAATATTATACATTTATTTATAGATACACTAAATGATAAAAGAATAAAATGAATAAATTCAAAAATAAAGTAAAATTGTCAATGGAAAAGTAAATTAATATGAATAATAAATTAATTCATATTAAATATATGATTTACATTCATATTTCCTCAGATAGCCTTTTATTTACAATTGCTTATTGAAATCCATGTCTAGATTACTGTATTCAAATATTGAGTTCATGTTATACACTCTTAAACCTGTTTACTTTATTGATTTAAATTATTTTTTCTTATAGTTTTCTAAAAACACAAAAAGAAACAAAATACATTTTCTGGACTTTACTGATCACATCTGTTATAGTTAGGGCTACTATTGCTGTGATGAAACACCACGACCAAAGCAACTTGGGGAGGAAAGGATTTATTTTACTCAGCGTTCCATATCACAGTTAATCAACAAAAGCAATGAGAGCTGGAACTCACACAGGGAAAGAACATGGAGGTAGGACCTGATGCAGAGGCCATGGAGGGATGTGACTTACTGGCTTGCTCTGACTGCTTTCTTATAGAACTCAGGACCACCTGCCCAAGGATGGAAACACCCCCTGAGATCCCCCTGCAGCCACCCCGTTGATTACTATTTGAGAAAATGCCTTACAGCTGGATCTTATGGAAACATTGTCTCAGTTAAGGCTACCTCCTCTGTGATGACTTGACCTTGAGTTACACTGACCTAAAACTAGTCAGTAAAACTTCTCTTCTTGATAGGATTTTTCAAAATGTGGTCTTCTATACTCTGCACTACATGTAAAATGACAGATTAATCTAGAAGCTTTGTCAGATGTAAGTTTATCGGGCCCTTTATTAAAGAATGGTTAATTGACATTTTAAAGTTTTCATTACATTCTATCAGTGAGTCTATAACTTCCCATTACCCCAATTTTAGTTATGTAATGATTAAACTTTGAAGTCATAAGTTCTCAGTAGTTCATTATATTAGAAATGATGAAAATAAATGGCACCAAGAAAACTGTTTTCCAGACACAGGACTAGTGTGCAATATGAACTCACAGAGCCCATGGCAGTAGAAAAAAGGCCCTGCACAGGTTCAAGCCAGTTAGGATCCCAGTGTGGAGATAGGGAAGTGGGCACAAGCTCCCATCCGTAACCAATAAGCTATCTCCAACTGACAACTGCTTGAAGAGGAAAAATTAATTTTCTCCAAGGGAGTCTCACTGAGTATACAAACCACACATGAGGGCAGGCTCCACACTCACCCATTGATGACCAATACAAAATCAACTCAATGGCATCTTTGGAGGCTTTTTTGTTGTTGTTATTTTGGTTTGTTTGTTGTTTTTGTTTCATTTTTTTTTACTTCAGCCATTTTATCCTTACTGCTCTTTGCTTGTGTATTATGTTTTCTGACTTTGTGTTTTTTATGGAGTGTGTGTGATTGTGTTGTTGTGTATATATATATGTGTTTTTTCATGCACATTCTTTAAATTCTGTTTTCTTAGTGATTTTGTTGTTGTTGTTGCTATTTGCCTGTTTGCTTTCTAAAGAGGGAGAGCAAGAAGATATGGAGTTGGATGGGTAGAGAACTATCTGGAAGAAGATGAGGAAGTAGAAACCATGATCAGAATATACTGTGTGAAAATTATTTTCAATAAAAATACTGAAATATAATTCTCTTACATAATATCAAAAAATATTTTAATTTTTTTCTGGGAGTCTTTCCACTTTTTAATGGGGAACTAAAGTTGAATTTGTTGATATTTTCAACCTATAGTTATTCATTTATTAATTGTCATTCTAAACTTTTAAACATAGTACTTATCTTTATTTTATGTGTGTGAGTGTTTCACTTACATGTAAGTGCATGAGTACAGTTCCTGCAGAAGTCAGAATAGGGAGTCAGTTACTCCAGAACTAACATTACAGATTGCTGTGAACTACCATGTGGGTGCTGAGAACTGAAGCCAAGCACCAAGTTCTCATAAGCCCTGTGCCATCTCAACAGCACCAAAGATGTACTTTAGATTGGTTCTTACCTGAAGAAGAGCTCATCAGAGAAAGTCAGAATAAATGCTTGATTTCAAAGACAGTCTGAGATTTGCAAAGAAAATTCACATAAAAAAGTTATGATGCTACTGATACCACTTCCAGTTATCTGCATTTCTTTGTATTGAGTTAACTTTCCCTCTGATATCGTTTTCTGCCTACCTGAACGGACATCCTTTATCTTCCTTTGCTGTCAGNTTTCTTTCAGGACTTAAATATTTTCTTAAGCATTTAAGAAATTTAAGCATTTTTCTCTTTATCCCTAATGTGAACAGTTTGAATTTGATGTAATTCAATGATAATAAATGATGTTGACACACATAGAGATCCACCTGCCTCTGCCTCCCGAGTGCTGGGATTAAAGGCGTGCGCCACCACCGCCCGGCTTACTTTTTAAAACTTCTTTTATGAAGTACAGCATTCTAGTTTTTTAATAAATATTTTTATGAGGTACAGAGTTCTAGTTTTACTTCTTGTTTTCTTTCAGGACTTAAATATTTTCTTAAGCATTTAAGAAATTTAAGCATTTTTCTCTTTATCCCTAATGTGAACAGTTTGAATTTGATGTAATTTTACTATTTCTTATGCTTGCATTTCTTTGAGATGATGTATTTCTTAATTGGTTTTCATGTAATTCAGAAAACCTTCAGCTATTATTTTTCTGTGTTCCTCACTACTTTCCTTCAGAGATGCCTGAAGTTGTTCAACAACACACTGATTTTGTCTTGCTAACTTAATTTTTCTTATTTTATTTTTAATTGATTTTATGATATGCCTTTAGTTTACCTTCTTTTGCTGTAATAATACACCATGACAAAAAGCAACTTGAGAAAGAACAGGTTTTTTGGCTTACATATCTTGATCAAGTTCATCTTCTCTCTTATCTCTCCAGGCACTTATTTTACAGAATTTAGACACTTCAGTAGAAATTACCTCTATGTTCGTTCCTTCTAGAATTACTTATAAGTTTTGTTGATTCAACTCATAAAATTGGGCAAGCTATATGTGGCAACCTTCCTTGCATATGCCCTAAAAACTCACCAAAGCATTTGTTGGGATAACCATGATATCTGTCTCTCAATGGTTATCATATGTTATTGTTTCTTGATGTCCAGTATCTTGAAAATTATTGTTTCCTATGTTTTGTTTGTGTTTTCTTTAATTTTAAGTTAGAAGATAAATCTAGTCCCTATGGATTCAACAATTAAAGACAGATTAAATGTACACGTTTAAATATACACATCATATCATAATATATTATTAAGCCATCAAATTTTAATATATTTGGTATATGCAAATTCTATATATTAGTGTTATGAGTGCTTATAATATTTTATTCTGATCTGTGAAAATACTTTCAATTTGACTTTAAAAGACCTCCATTATTTTTGTCAACATGATTTCTCAGATTCAGTTTTCATATTCACTGCCTTAGATCTATTGATGCTCTACAGATGAAGAAAGACAATTTTGAAGAAGAGAGAAAGGAATGACATGTATGAAACACCAAGAATACCCAAAGTGTAATTAGCAAATTATGCTTAAGGCAAATTAGAAAATGGTTGGTAAATATCCAAAAGCTCAACAAGCAAACCTCAGGCCCATCACTCCATTCAGCTTACCTCTCAACAAATACCCCAATACAGCATAAATACTAAAACATATGCACTCACATCTTTGGTTATTCATATCAAATAACATAGAACTGAAAGAGATTAATTCTAATTTTGTGAACACTGGAAAATTATATGAAATATGTGCATTAATATCCATTCAATTTTTCTGTCAATGCAGGGACTTTTAGTAATTTTTTAATATGATTGATCTTATACAAATGAGGAGAATTCCAGTAAAAAATATTGATGGCCATAATACAATGAATTCTGTCTTAGTGTTTTACTTCTGTGAAGAGAGACCATGACCAAGATAACACATACAAATTAATGAAGAGCTTGCTTACAGTTTTAGAGGGTTAGTCAATGATCATCAAGGCAGGGAGCAGACAGGTAGAGAACTAGAACTGTAGCTTTAAGCTTTATATTTTCATCTGCAGACATCAGGAAAAGTGAGATTTGATGTGGGCTTTTGAAACCTCAAAGCCTCCCCTCAGTGATATAACTTCTCCAACAAAGCCACACTTCCTCCAACAAAGCCTCACCCCCTCCATCAAGGCCACATTTCCTAATCCTTCCCAAACAGTTCCACATCCTGGCGACTAAGCATTCAAGTATAAGACTGTATGGGGGCATTTTCAATCAAACTACTACAAACTCTCTTGATAAAAATTTAATATTTGGAAGAAAATAATGTGTACAAACAAAAGCCATGAGGAAATTAGCTAGCATTATTAGTTAACAAACTTTGGTTTTCACCAACATTTTAAATTTGTCTCTTTATGACCAATATTAGTGAAAGGAAATAGATTCAGTTATCTCATTTCCTCTGCCTTTCTTCTTCACAAATCATCAATTTAATATAAAATACAAGCCAAACAGGAAGAGTGAGGTAGGAATAATGGTGATTGCTGTACAAAAGAGATAATCAGCTAATATTTGACAATCAGTGAGTCATGGGGGCCCATTAGGTAACTTATGTTTACATGAATGAGCAAGTTTCTTCAGGTGAGTTTCTGTACCATTTGAAGATCATTTTTTGCCATAATTAAAACAGTAGCTTAGGGGGTGAATAATCAGTTTATACTTTTGATCACTAAACACTGAGATTAAAAACACTGTTCAACTATGTATTTTTGTACCAGATTATAAAACATAAGGCATTAATTAACATATATTTCTTTTAAATATGTAAATTTTGCATTGTTTTATTATTCATATTATCTGTAATCTCTTGATTTTTTGCCATGGGAGGCCATAAGTGTGGTATATAGGCAGGCACATGTGTGTGAATGCATGTGCTTGTATGCATACACAAAAACTAGAAGAGGACCTTAGATATCCTACTCTATCACTCTTCTACTTACTTTCTTTAGTAGACTATCTCATTGATCAGGAAGTAAGGAAGCAGTTGGTGGTCAGCAAGCCTCAGTGATCCTCCTTTGTCAGTTCCCTATCTCAGTGGGGTTATATAAGCATGTTCTAAGTTATGCCTAGTTTTTCATGTGGATCTGAAGTTTTTAACTCAAATTCCTATTCTTCTGCTACAGAGTGCTTTCTTTTCCACTGGGCTGTAGCTCTATTCCTCTGGCCTTGAACTAGCTATCCCTGCCTCTACTTTCTGAGAGTGGAGGTTACAAGCATGTACCACTGTGCCTCATGGTGTCGTCTCTGAATTCTTCCATTTAAAATCTATTAAATTGACAAATGTCATTTAGAAGAAAAATCAAATGTCTTATATGTTTCTATACACTAAGAGTAAAGTGTGAATAATCAGCTGTAACATATTACTTTTGTAGTAATTGCAGCTGCCAGATTATTGTTTATATTCATGTATACTAAGGTAATTCTCTTTTATTCTTTTTAAAAGTTTTATTACACAGCAAACATTATTTAATAACACTTTCTTTGCTACATAGAAAAAAGATGTAGACCCTCTTGCTTGAAATGTAAGAAGTAACAGTAAAGAATTCTATCAAAAAGAATGTTTTCCAGACTAACCTAGTTACTCTATAGTTACACAAACTTGAAAATTATTTTTACCAGAACATTAGGTTTGGTGTTTATTGATTTTATGAATCTATTTGTTACTACTTCTAATAACCCTACTTTCAGGCACAGCAGCAAGATACCCATAGAGTCTAAAGCACTGTTAGAATTCTTTATTTTTAAAAGATTCATTTATTTTATTTTTATTTGTGTTTTGTCTGCATGCATGTCTATGCACCATTATGTATGCAGTGCCCATGGAATCTCAAAAATGGTGTCAGATTATCTGGAACTGGAGTTACAGATGGTTATAATCCACCATGTAGATACTGAGAATCAAACCCAGGTCCTTTAGAAGATCAGCTAATGCTCTCAACTGCTGGACCATCTCTTTGGTCCAAGTTAGACTTCTTACTAAAGAACAGTTCACTTGACTCTCACACAAAGCCTAATATAGAATGCAACCACATGTTCTAGAAAAATCCAGGTTGATAAGGTGTCATAAGGTAGTCATGATCCTCAAAGGTAGAAAAGCCTGAACTAAAGCAGAAATTCAGCACCTCCAATTAAAATGCACATGCTTTAAAATGATACATCTTTAAGTAGGTAGAGCAAAAAATAAATGAAGGGGAATAAAATTATTTAAAAATAAAGTGACCTCATATGTACAAAGCAACAATGTGAAAAAGTTGAATAATTACTAATACTGACAGATCCTTGAACTACAATACATCAGAATAAAGATAGTACACTCTTATCTTTAAACATAATCAGGACAATGAAATGTCTTAGCTTGTAAATAGGTTGTCTCCAAGACTAAAGGCCAGAGTTTAATCCCTGGAGCCCATATGCTGGAAGTAGAGAAGGGGCTCCAACAAGCTGTCCTCCCATCTCCACATTTGAGAGTATTGTGGCCTTCCTCAACAGCACATATACATACACACAATCTCAAAATAATTGTTTAACAAAAGAGCTAGACATGGTGGCACATGCTTTTAATCCCAGCATTCAGGAAACAGAGGCAGGCTGATCTTTATGAGTTCAAGGCCAGTCTGATCAACATAGCAATTTCCAGGCCAGCTAGAGTTAGACTGAGATCAGAACACAGAACTTCATTTCTCTGCCCTTCTACACCTCTGAATATTGCCATAAATGATGAGTATGGGCTTTATTAGCTATGCTCTTGCACATAGGAAACAAGTTACTATCACTCTAATCTCCATCACTCTTTACTCAACTCTTCTGAGTTCTAATTCCTTCTATATCATTAAAATTGAACTACATCTGCTTGTATATATTGTATATGTCATGAATATAAGGACTTGAAGAGAAAAATCAGTGACTGACAACATTGAGAGACTCCATTAGGAGTAAGGCTATTACCATAGTGTTAGCCTATTATTTTTACTTCTCAGTTTCAGTCTTTATAGATTCTAATTTAAAATAAACATCTAGAGATCTTGCCAGACTACAAAACAACTATAAAATAACTATTGAAAGATATTAGGTACATTCTGCAATAACATTGATGCTCTGTTAGATTTCTGTCACATAGTAAATGCCTGACATAAATCAATTTATTAGATTAAAAGACATATCTGGGAATGGTGGCTCACACCTTTCATCTCAACACTTAAAAGGCAAAGGCAGGCAGGCCTCTGTGATTTTGAGGCAATCCTGATACCCATGGTGTGTTTTATAACAGCCAGGGTGATGTAGAGAGATTCTCTCTCCCTCCACCCCCATAAAAATGGTAAAAATTATTTTGTCTTCTTGATTTAGTAGAGAATGTATGGTAGATTAAACCAATTACCTGATTAAAAAGAAACAAAAGAAATGAGGAAAGAGATGGGGGTAAGGGGTCTCATAACCTCTATTTTGAATTTACCCACCAATGACATGAAGACCTCTCAATATGACCCACCTCTTAAAAGAGTCTACCACTTTTCAACAGTGCTAACCTGAAAACTAAGCCCAGAAGAGTAGTTTTTGGAGAGTGAGCCACATCTAAAATATACCAATTTACCTCCAATTGCTTACTGGATTGTTTATTTTCTATAATCTAAGATTATTGTCACTTTGCCAATACATTCCTGATCTTCCTTTTTCATGATTATTTTTAATCAAAGTCTTGATTTCATATTAGAATCTGTCTCTTGGATTGAGTTTAATAATTCTATAGGTTCTGGATTTGCAGTCACTACTTTTAAAAAAGATTTAGAGGATGTTTGTGAGCTCATCATCATCTTCATAGAAAGACCAGCTATTGCAGGTTCAGACGATTTTCAATCATGTCTTCTAGTTTATCAGACTTGTTTTACATATTAAAATTTTATTACCAGGTTATTATCTTACTACTATATTTGGAACCTCACATTAATTTTGTCTCTATATGACCTGGGTTTTTAAGGGCTTAATATTATTCTGATAGAATTTTTTTAAAGATATAGTCTGGGAATTGTAATTGTGTTTTCCCAAATATTGGTCTTAATATGGTAGAATAACCTTTATTGTCTGAAACAGTTGTAATTCCTAATAGTTCTCATAGAGTTAATATGGTAATTGTAGAAGAATAGTTTTAGCCTGGCATACCTACTGGGTCCTCTCTGGATACTCTAATTATTACTCTAATTATTTTATGAAGAATCATTAAAGGAGAAGGTAATCTTTAGTCTCAATCTTGCTACTTTTAAAGGAGCTTGTCTACTTTCTGCTTTCTGTCTGGGCTATCTTACTCCCTGGAACAGTTACAATACTGAATCACAGAATACCAGAATTATCTAGAGGAATAGACATGTGCAAGACACACGTGTATATGCATGTCATGCCGGCATGTGGAGGTCAGAGGAAAATTTGGCAAAGTAGGCTTTCTCCACCATTTAGGTCCTAGAGATCAGACATGGGTTGCCAGGTTCTATGGCAAATGTCTGTACCTACTGAGCCATCTTGTTAACCTGGAAAAAATTCTCTTTTTTCAGATTTTTGCTCCTCTTTAGGCTTATTAAGATATTTACATAGCATAAAATTTACTGAGCCTAGGTGAACACTATGATAAATTTTGGTAAAGACATATGGCTATGCAACTAATAAAAATACGGTCATAGAGGAGATGAATATTATACAGTTTAGGCAACAGAATACAATAAGACAACATGAGACACGGCCATTACTGTATAACATTCATACGTTTCAGTTAGCTGCTTGTTACTGAAGCCTGGAAATGAGCTGTGGCTATGACCCATTCCTGACTACTGTGTGGGGTACATGGGTACCTTCTGTTTTACAGAAACTATTCTAGTTCTGTCCAGTTTTCCATAATCATTGCTGGCACTAAAGAAAGCCCTCTGAAAAATACCATTTATTTTATATTAATGTAATTTATGTTTGTTTTAACATGGTTTGTAACCATCCATATGTACTAATACAGACTCTACATGTTAAGTGAAAAATAAGCTATAATGATAGTTTATAGCAGAAATTATTTGAAATATTGATAAATAATAAGGAAAATATAGTCAGCCAGGGAAGCTTCCTAGTGCTATACCAGCTTATTTGTGTCAGATGCTGAGCAAGACTTTTGCCCTTTGTAATATTCTTCACAGAAATTCATGAAGTTTGGGGACATTGTGCCCTCATTAGACCCTCAAGATTTATTCCTCAATAAAAAGTGGGTCGTGTTGAAGTTAGTATATACAGAAAAAAATTTTTTCTTTTAATACAAGAGCTAAGACCATCAATAAAGTTCTTTTCAGTAAAACAAAACCTGAAATGAAATTAGAGTAAAAATATTTATGTAAGAATCATGCTTGGTTCATATCTCTAGTGGTGAAAGTACAAGGATCAACTGAATTTCTACTGTAAGCTTATGTCTGTCTCTATTAAGTCAGAATCATGAGGACTCCATGGGTACAGACATTATAAAACATTCTTTAGCAAAAGACAAATAAAAAATCACCAGGAACAAGTAGGGAGATTTGTTTATTTTAGTAGAGATCTTGTTAGCATAATTGAACACTCTATGTTTATTTAAATAAGACCAAAGCAACATAAAGGTTGAAATGAAATGCAGCTGCATGATAGAGGTCCTGCTAGTTTGTGCCTTTGTGTGCTGGTTCTGTAGTCACATGGAATTTCTGGGTCCTCTTCCCATGCCCTCTTCACAGTTTCCTGGCTGCCTGGGGTCCATTTTAAACCCTCCTATTTTCAAAGCTGAAAACCATGCTCCTGGTGTCTTATCTAGCAAAGTATAGTATTATCTGTTCCTGATTTCCTCAGAGATTTGATTAAAATTTTGCACTAAGTGGTAGTAGTTAGGAGTAGGTTAATTAGATTAATTAATCTATGCTGTACATTAATGAAGTACTGGGTTGTTCTAACAAAAGATAATGATTATTTTAACCAAATTTTATCTACTTGTATATTCAAAATGTCCTTCTAATGCTGAAATTTAAGACAATGTCATAGTCAAGTGAAGGTATTTTTACAACCTTCATTACTTTCCCAGTCATACTATACAGACCCTGTTATAAAACTGGCTCTATTCAATTATTGGGCATCCTTCATTGCCAGTCCTGTCTCTTACTCGAGTGAATCTATCACATTCTTAGCAGGTAAATTTATGGTCTGCTATACACAAGGGGAAGCATTTCCAATTTGTTTTTACTGTTGCAAAGAAATTCTTTCATATGTCTATATGGATCTAGAGAGAATACTAAAGATATTACAGAGTGGAACCTTGACTGAGATTGAATATTAATGGCTAAGAGAGAAATTTGTTTTGTAGAAATTCTTGAATATTGCACAAAAGATTATTATTCTCCTTTTGAAAAAATGCAATACTTGTGGAAAAACTCTGTTTTATTCTTTCATGGGGTATGACAAGAGAATGTCCTCTAATACTCTTCATTTAATTTGAAGTTCAAAATATGTCTTTGAGTTAGACAAGACAGAGACTCTTATTTCCATAAAATAGAGAAAGACACTGACAAGATGTGCTCCAGTATGTCTAGTCATTTTGTAGCAAGGAGTCATTTTCCCATGCATCCAATACAATGTAACTTCTAAGAACCAAGAAGATCAAGATGACTTTATTTTAACTGATAACAGATTTCTCAAGGGAAGATGCTTGACTTCACATTTCCTCTCCTTTTCCTACTTCCCAAAGTATATAGTTTTTGGTAAGACTCAGGGTACACTGAGTTTTGGCTATAGTATCTGTTAGATGAACATTAAAACAAAGATACTAATGAGTTTTTTATTTTTGATATTCAGAAATTTGAGAATATGAAATTGATTTCTCTTCATTCTTATTACTGTAATTTAGAATATGATTTAATCCGAGAACTCCATATACTCACATGGGTGAGGAGGCATTTTATTAAGTATTATCCCACAAAGTACTTCTTCATCCCATAAAAACTGGTTGAGCATATTTTGGCAAAAAGAATTTGAAATCATGTACTGGGACAAAGAATGGTGATGATGGTGGAAAGAATGGATGCTATTTTAAATAAGATAGCTTGATATAGCCTCT
Source organism: Neotoma lepida (assembly GCA_001675575.1). Lineage (NCBI taxonomy): Eukaryota > Metazoa > Chordata > Mammalia > Rodentia > Cricetidae > Neotoma > Neotoma lepida. Next base: position 317,415 of record LZPO01117000.1, on the reverse strand, counting down.
TGTAAGGGATCACATTTGATATGAGCTCTGAGTGATGAAGAGTTAGAGGATGCCAGATTGAGGGTACAGCAAGGTTTTGAGACCAAAATCATACTGTGTGTACTTAACACAAAAAGTCAGATTGGTTAGAGAATACATGGCAAGGAAATAGTAGGATGGTGTGGTGTATGAAAAGGTGAACAGATTACTTGAAATATCTTGGGGCCTTATTTGTGGAGCAATCCTCTCACATGATTTTAGAGAAAAAGTGGAGGTTGTACAAGTTATTTGGAAAATACCCTCAGCACGTGCTTTGTCTTAAATACATCCACCAAATCAGTTTTATTTCAAAGTTAGAGCTTAGGGTGTGAAATATGCTGCTACCAGACACTTGGTCTACTTAACTTTAGCAATGTACCACCAGCCATGTCTGTGAATCTGACAAATTTATTCCTGTCCATGTGGCATTTCTTTCTGAAGGCTTCTGAAATGTCTGGTAATACTTTTCCACTGCTATGACTATCTCCTGTAGTCCAGTGACTCAATCTTTGTAGAGAGATGGGGTATGTTCAGTAAAGGGTAGGAATGGTGTTCTATAAGCTACCTTATTCTTTCATTATAACATTTAAAATATCATTGGTGATATATTATTTTTATTAAATTGTGTATGTCATCTTGAAAGAACTCTGCAAACATTTTTATCTAGACTGTCAGACATGATGGTATGTATAATGTATTATTAATTCCTGGCCACATCACTCAAAGGGTTTCTATGAAAGCTGTAGCTTAACTTTAACATTAAATTCCACTAGTTCAAAAATTCCTTTGCCAAAAGGATGAAAGCCTCTAAATACCAGGTATAAAGAACAAAATGTTTCTTTTGCTATCTTGAGATAAAACGATAACCTTCTCTAGCATAAAGGCAACATTCCTCCTTTTACATTCTTTAAAGATTTGCTTTGTAGAACATGAAACATTTTCCCCCCTAAAACCCAATGTTTAAGATGTACTGCAATTTAAAACACACTCACACTCATGCATGTGTGCACACGCACATGTACACACCCACACTTCTTTTCCAATGTACTTTCAAATCGCTTTCTTCTTTTGATTCACATCATTAGCAACAGCTATGGAGAAAGTCTCTCAAATTGCTGCAGGGAAATACAGTACTGAAGAGGAAAGGTTTCCCTTTGGGTTTAACTCTACAGTTTGCTCTAATTTTATATGACACTTTTGCCCATCATACTATGAGAGTCTTTTAATTTTTTTTTCCTTTCACAAGGTGAAAGAACAGTTTGCTTCTTTTAGGTGGCTGCCCTGTTCTTTACTGTTCAAAAGGAAACCACAGTTTTCCTTTTATCCTTTTTTCTTAGCCTCCAAGTAAGAGGCTTACCAAGGATGGGGATTGATAGCAGTAGGACATTAAGTAATGTCTTCAATTCACAAGCAGCTCTGTACTTGGCAGTCGTTCAATGCCAGTGATGAGCTAGACTTAGGCTTTTTGACTTCTCATATGGGTAGTAGAGAAATTACTCGGTGATTTGCCAGTTTCTACTTCAAGGATATTTTTCTTCAAGGAAATAGGGTAAGTTGGTGAGGAGGGAAGAAGTGAAGGGCGCTCACAGAATCAGTAATTCTTACTTCTAGTAGACTATAGAGAAACATCTTTGTAGTTAGACAGTAGTTACCTGTAAAATAATGAGAACAGATAGAATACTTCCTGGATACTGCCAAGTGACAAACACTATGTTCAAAATTTTACATGTCCTATAGCTTCACAGACATTTGTGATGTGGAGATTTCTATCTTCCATTCATTGATGCTTAAAATATTTTGGTGATTTTAACTTCATACTGTTAGCTGAGTTTGAGACCTTACATTTTAGCAGGTTCCTTATCAGGCTCACTGCCTGTGGGCCCCCCCTCCCTGATTTTGCAACACTTTTCTTTTTTAAGCAATGTTGAAAAATATAGCCTGTCTGCTGGTCATTATTGTCTACAGTTGGTGCTGAGCATCTTTCTAAGTATGTAATACATGACCATTCAGAAAATCTTAGCAATATATTTTTTGATGGGTTAAGAATATCTGGACCATCTTTGTGCATGTGCATACAAACCATCCTTGGCTGTACATAATAGTAAAATTAGCCGTTAGCATTTGTCAAACACTTTCTTACTTATCATACTAGAGACTGTACAGAATTTTGAATTTTAATGATTGCAGCATTTCCAATAATTATACTGTTGTTGGAGTTTCAGAAAGCAGAAAGAGGACAAGATTGATCTGTTCAAATTGACAGAGCTTTTGGGTAGCAGAGCCTAAACTTGAAGTCAGATAAGCTGTCTGTATGAAATATGATCTTAACCAAGGCATAGTAGAATATGACAGGCTTCAGTGATTTTCACATGCTGTCTAAGAAGTATAATGATAACTTTGACCTTATCAGCTTACCATGCTTTCAAATCCTGCATTATTATTTATGAGATGTTGAACAAAGTATTGCAATTAAATATTACATAAATATCCAGAAATATCTGTTAAGATATTGTTATATTTTGCATATCCCAGCTATAGGTTAAAATTAAAGTATAGAACTGGCTGAGTTACCATTCAAAAAGACTTTTCTAGACTTCCTTTTTAGTGTCAATGTGATAAGTTCATACTTGCATATAGTTCCATGATAATGGAGTGTTTTCCCAGTACTTTTCTTGCTCTAACTCAGATATGCTTTTGCTATACTCTATTAATGTATGTATCACTCCCACTCCCACTGTGAGATCATTCTCAGAGTTTGGTACTCTATGCTTTGTGTTATGATATACCTGAAAGAATTTTGGTTTAGACTGAAATATCTATCTCTCTATAATATATCCACCCAAAAGAGGATTTTTCCATTATAGTTTTAGTTCATTTGAGAATTATTAACTTTATACAATATGACAGAATATGCAAATGTTATTTGACATACTTTCATAGGAAGGTTTTAGTCATATTTAACTTTCATACAAAACACAGGAAACTAACCATGGAGTGACTTGCTATTGGACTGACTAGAGAGGGAAACAGAGAAAGCTGATCTCCTTTCTTACAGACAAATCTTTGGTTGTAATATAACAGGAAAATTCCACAGAATTCCCACTTCTATCTAAGGCAAGATAGGCTTTTTGGAAGAGTCCGCAGTTGGGAGTAGGATGTATAAGGATTGTTCAGTATAACTGAAACTGGGGGTAAAATGAAATCGTATGACTCTTTTCAAAACCAAAACTGTAAAAATGTCAGTTTTGTTGGTTTCTTCTTTTTTGGAGTAAACTGTCCCTCTCAAGTTTGAGGGATCATAGTAGTCAAGGTTTTAACATAAACTTTACTCACAACTTAAAGATAAGTAAGATAAGTATCAAAAAACCAGGCAAAATTTCAGATATTGTTCATTCACTTGAAATTGCACCTATTTGAAATTGCAGACTTTTGTCACTTAGAATTTAATATTAGCTGTTTTTTTTTTAATTAGATGCCAAGGAACATTAGCAATGAAGTAAGTCTTTCATGAAGGTAATCAATGTTATTTTATGGAGTGCCTTCATTGTTCTCCACTATGTACTAGAGATCTAAACTTGAGATAAACATAAATGACATCGGACTTAATAGTATTCAGTTCACCTGGAAGAAAATAATATGCCTATTCACTGTAGAATGTGTTTAGAAAGAGTGCAACATGATATAATGAGAGCATAAGATGACAGAACAGAACTAGATTTTTGTTGTTGTTTTGTTTTGAGAAACACAGTTATTTATATCATTACTGTACCAGTTTACATTCCAATCAGGCCTGCTATTCTACTCCTCGGCATATACTCAAAGGACTCTATATCCTACTATGGAGATATTTAAACACATAGACATTTATTATGATAATAAGGAAATATAACCAGGCTAAATGTCCAGAGACCCATGAATGGCCAACATTCAGAGAATTAGATTGTAGAGTACTCAGCTCTAAATGTGACATCTATGCCACCTACTCCATTCAGTGCTCAGGGATCATTATGGAAGATAGGGCAGAAAGATGGTAAGAGCCAGAGGTAGTGAACCTATGCAGCAAGACAGTATTTGTCACTGCATGCATGAACTCACAGCTGCTGTGAATACACCCTCAAGGCCTGTGCAGGTTCAAATCACCCAAATTCCAGCATGGAAGGGGAAGTCACATCTCAGGCTGAGGAGCTATAATCTAATTAATGTCTGCTTTTGTCATGAGACTCAGTTTTCCTTAGGCATGTAATACTGGAAAGACTACCCATTCTCCTATACCCATTCTCCAATAGATGATACACACATACATACATACATACATATATATATATATATATAGAGAGAGAGAGAGAGAGAGAGTGATATAGGTATAGATAGATATAGATATAGATAGAGAGAATGTATACATTTATATGTGTTATATGAAATTTTAGGTAAATACAAAGTAATATGTTTCCTCAAATCTTTTTCAAATATCCTTACTATTATTTATTCCTCTTTCCCCTTCTCCTTCTGTGTTGACCTTTTTCCCAATTAAAGCTCTGCACTGTATTTTTCCCATTTTCTTGTTGACATCACAATGCTGCTTATGCTGAAAATGCTCCTCCAAGAGGCATATTTCATCTAAAAAAAACATATACAAGAAACTTCTTTTCTAATTATTGGTCTGTCATGGAAGTCTGAGAGATTCCTAAAACAGCATAAGCTATTTCTGTTGCCCTTTGCTGCCTTCTAAAGGTTGCAGAAGACATAAAGAACCTGAGCTGGGTCTAACTTGAAAGTCTTCTCCCTTCAAACTAGCTTATATAGCACCAGAAGGTGCTATGAAAGCTGTGAAATGAGAAAAGAAATTAATAGCCCTACACAGCTGTGATGCCATGAACCAAAACAACGACCAAAATGGTAAGAAAACCCTAAGGGTGTAGTAGTGACACTCATATTTTGGCACTAACCAATAGCTCTCTAATTGAACTTAGGCCATCTCATCAGAAAGGAAATCATGCCTCATATTGAAAACCTAGACAACTTGTCTGGGGCTAGTGCGGTCATTTATCTTGGAAGAAGATCTCTTACCACCATTTTATTAGACCAACATAATACCTAACTGAATTCTAAATACTTATGCTTATACACATAGATAAGTTATAGCTCTCAACCCTCATCCAAGAAACTTATTTTGCATCAAATGGAGGCCATATAGAAAACAAAAATTGTTCAAAATAAAAAGAACTGATCATGGAGTGACTATTCCAATGTGTACATCTCAAACGGAGCTCCAGCTCTGACAACTCAGGGAACATCACAGATGAGGGTGAAACAAAGTTTGTAAGAGCCAGAAAACCAGGAAGACTGCTGTGAGACTGTGCATCCTAGAAATGACAGAGACACTACACCCATGATATCCAAGTAAAATGACAGCCTATACAAGAACCAACAAGTTATGCATTGAACCAGCTCAGAATAGGCAATCAGGCTCAGAGGCGGGGGGGTAGGGTGGGGGACTATGCTTTGGGCTGGGCTGCGGCTCAGGCAGGGGTGCTAATTCACTTTGTCTGAATTGCAGTACCAGCTTTCTCCCTGTTTGGGGAAGCTGGCTAGCTACATTTTCCTTCCATATGTCGCTACTTAATACCTTTCAAGCTCCATTCTGCAAACAATGACCCTCTACCCATTGCCCATGGGATGTGGAAGAGAGATATCTCAAGAGGCCAAACCCTATACACAAACTAATAACTGTGGAGAAAGGGAGAATTAGTTTTCCCAATGGATGAGTCCTCTAGTTGTCCAACACTAAGTGGCCAGTCCTAAGATCACATGCAAGCAAGCGATATTAAATGGACTCAGCAAATTGCAATTACATATGTATGGAGATATGTATATATTCTTAGAAAAAGAGGCCATAAATTTGAATCTGAGTAAAGGGAGAGGCACATGAAGGGCTAACTCAGTCAAATAAAATATGTTCTCCCTTATATGTAGATTCTAGCTATTAACTTTTGCATATGGGTATAATAAAAATAAAGGGAATCATTTCCTGCATCTTTGAAATTGTTTATGATGTTCTGATTAGAAAAAAAAAAACACAGCTGGCAATGGGGAACTCTGTGATCCATATTATATTTCCATGGGAACTCATTTAATGTAGATTACATACAATAATTGGGATATGAAGAGTATAATATTCCATCAAAAGAAAGATTAAAAAAATTAAGTCAACCAAATTATAGTTCACTGGCTGGTTTTTTGTGTCAGATTGACAAGCTAGAGTCATCAGAGAGGAAGGAGTCTCAGTTGACGAAATGCCTCCATGAGATCAAGCTGTAAGGCATTTTCTCCATTAGTGATCAATGGGGAAGGGCCCAGCCCACGATGGGTGGTGCCATCCCAGGTCTGGTGTTCCTGGGTTCTATAAAAAAGTGGTCTGAGCAAGCCATGGGAAGCAAGCCACTAAGCATCATACCTTCATGGCCTCTGAATCAGCTCCTGCCTGCAAGATCCTTTCCTGTTTCAGTTCCTGTTCTGACTTTCTTCAGTGGTGAACAGCAATGTCGTAGTGTTAAGTCAAATAAACCCTTTCCTCCACAACTTGCTTTTTTGTCATGGTGTTTCATTACAGCAATGGAAACTCTTACTAAGATACATAACATAATAAACTCAGTGAATTATTTCATATTTCAACCAAATACCACATTCATAGACAAACTAGCACTCAGTGACAATTCAGATGCCACTCTTGACTGTCATCCAACTAGAGTAAACACTACTCCATATCGCTGGAACAAGTATGTCATTAAAATCCTGGGGATCAAACTTAAGACCTTGCACATGCTGGGAAATTGCACTCCCATCCAAATATGCCCTGCATTCAAGTGGTGTTATTTTCTGATTTCAGACATACATTGCTGAAACCATGGGGTAGAAAATAATACTTGCCAGCTAGATTATCTAGCCATATAGTGAAAAATATAGCACAATGCATAATTGAGAACACTATGGAGTCAATTGTCTGAATTTTGTTTTCCCTGCTGTAAGACCTAATGACTTTGGGGACTTTTTTTTTCTTTCCATGTATCTGTTTCTTCAATTATAAAAGAGCATGTATCTCATAGGGTTATTACAAAAATTAAATGACTTAACATTCATAAAATATTTGGAGCAGTGTTCTCAAATAGAAACTCTAAACATTCTAAATAGTAGTAGCTTGATTTATTAGGCAGAGTGTTCTAGAGGAATAGAAGCAACAGAACACATATGTATTGTAAAATATGAATTAGACTTTACACAATATGGACTGGGTCATCCAGCATTGTTCTTTGTGTACTAGGGAGGCAACAGAACTTGGTAGCTACTTAGTTTATGATGCTGGATGCCTCAGCAGTTCCAATCTAGTGTTTAAGAATTTGAAGATCCCTGAAGTATCACCGACATGAGCTCTCCATTGGAAGAGCATTTGGAGGCAGTAAAGAATAGTAACAGCAATAGAAGCACTCAGGAAAAGGAAGCAAAGGGAGAGAGGTACACACTGCTGTTTCCTTATGCCTATTAATATCTAGTCCTTTCATTTGAATGTGCCAACTTTAAGGGTAAACATTTTCTAGTCAGTTCATCTTCTCTTTATGCAATTCATAGATATGTAAAGAAATGTGTTTCCTAGGTAATTTTAAATTCATTCAAGTTAACAATCAAGTGCAACATCCCATTAATATCATTATTTGAACTTCATAATATACAGTCTTCCTATGTTATTCTCCAATATAAAATAATTGAACTACTGAATTGCATGGATTTTCTCCTTCATTTTAAGGGTTTTTCTGCGTGAACTGTGCTTTTGATACTATAATGTCATATAACATAAAAATATTCAGAAACAGTAAAATATCTTTGTCTCATTATTCAGTTGGAATTACCACCAATGTGACCTTAGAAAATATATTAATGTTTTCAGTTTCTAAAAGTTTTGCATTTTCCTGTTTGTCACTATAAATTGAATTTTCCAATTACTGGATACTCTTTTAGAAGGCTGTGGTGTTGATTTTCTTGTTTAATTTTGTTCTGCCTTTGGAAATAAAAGGGGCTGAAATGCATAATACATTTTTGTTATGCTTAGTTGGTCAAACTGCCTCTGTGGCTTCATGAATAATAATATTCATATTCAATAGGTTTTACTTCTCCTTAAAGAGGGGAAGTATGACTTTGGTACAATTAACTGCAATCGAGGATCACATGATGCTTATCTCAGAGATTAAACCTTTTAATATCGAGAGTAGACAGATTAGAGAATTTGATATGAGGGTATAATATCAATGAAACCAGCAAAGAATGACCACATAAAGAGTCAGAAAATCATAATTTTGTAAAGACAGAACATGTTGCTGCTGAGAAACAGTCTGGCCAATTAAAATCATACTAGCCCTTGATTGTTTCTCTAATGCCTTTTGATTAACTGCTGTACAAAAATGAACTTTATTATTTTCAGCCTAGAGGAACAGATTAACACTGCAGTTAATGCCCTATTATGCATGTGTAGTTTATTGGCCTTGAGCGGTTGTAGCCCAACCTGTGAGCCAGCTGTTCCTTGTCATTAGAACTAGAAGAATTAGCAACAACTCACCTAACTCTGAATACTTTGGCTTGGCTTGGTAAATGGATTTTAAAGTTTTCTGCTCCACATATGGTCTAAGATTCAGAAGCATTCCTAGAAATATTGGTGCAATCAACCATCGTACTCAGTTCCTTGGTTTGAAACTGAACCTTTGAACTTTTGTTCTGATAAATTGCTATGCTATGAGCAGGCCTGTTTTTCATAGATACATAATCACTGACATTCATAGCTAATCACTTGCTTCTTTGATAGTGGGACTGTGCTAGTGGATCATTTATGTCACCTTTCTAATGCAGTGATGGTTTAACACAGTTCCTCATGTTATGGTGACCCCAACCATAAAATTATATCATTACTATTTCATAACTGTAATTTTGCTACTATTATGAACCATAATGTAAATATTTTAAGAGTCAGAGGTTTGTCAAAGTGTCATAACACACAGGTTGAGAACTGCTGATTTATGTGCTTTGTAATATCCAGTTTAGCATTGAACATTAGGAAATAAATGTTTTCAGTAGTTATTTTCTGGATGAAATTAAGTTGGTAAAAATTGTCCATTGCAGATGAAGACATGGTTTTAGTGCTTGGAGTGAATATAGTGCTTGGCAAATTATAATCCAAGAGCTGTTGTAAGAAGAGGTGATTTGGGCTGGAGAGATTGTTCAGTGGCTAATAACACTGGCTGCTTGTCCAGAGGACCTGTGTTCATCTCTCAGCACCCACATGCTGAATAATAACTTTAACTCTACTCCAGGGCTTCCATGGGAATGAGGCACACACATGGTTAGCAGACATACATGCAGACAAAATACCTACACACATTAAATAAATACATATTTACAGAATATTACAGAATAAATAAATAAATATTACAGAAAAGATCTGTTAATTCACACATAGAAAGTACTATTCTTTCAATCTTTTATTGCTTGTTTATAATTATACATTAAATTTACAACTCTAGATCAAAAAATGAGTTGAAAAAATCTTTTGTTAGGGTGCTGAGAAGATGGCTTTGTTGATAAAGTGCTTGCCTTGCAAGCGTGAGGACTAGAGTTCCTGATCCCCACCTCCACATAAAACAAACCAGACAAGATGAAACACATCTGCTTTCCCTGTGTCAGGGATGCAGAGACAAGACAGACCCATGGAACTGTCCAGCCATACAACCTAGGGTAATCAGAGAGCTCCAGGTTTAGCCAAAAACTCTCAAAAAATGAGATGGAGAGTGCCAGAGGAAGATACTGGTTTTACAGGACTATCCTCTGAGGCAAATAACCATGGTACTGGGCTTTTTGGCTGTGCCCAATTGCAAAAGATCACTCCTGTTAGGCTCCTTTATTATTTCCATCCCCTCATGGAGGAGCAGGAAGGATAATGATACACTTGACTGAGAATCTAGCTGCTCCCTACCACCAGATGTATATTACTCTCACTGCATAACCGATGAGACTAGACTCCATTAGTGCTGCTACAGAGAATCCCTCACCCCTGGTTGGTAAAGGATTTTCAGGTGCTACCTACTGAAGTAGGAGTGCCCACATACTCCTACTGAAGTAGGAGTAACCCCTCACCTAAGGAAGCCTAAGAAACTCATTGATTCCCCAGAGTGAACTTTAGTGAAATTGTGCCTCCTTTTCTTGTTGGTACCTTAAAGGAAAGGGTAAATCTTATTTTTCCCCACGGAATGGAATTTTAGGTGTGCTACCCAATGTTGACTTCTTTCCTCTAAACACTTGTATACTTACACATACACAGGCACACACATGTTACTACATACACATTCAATGCTTGACTTAGATATAATTCACATATTACACTATTCACAGGTTTAGAGAAAATTATTTTGTCCAACTATTTTTACTGCCTATATTAAAACATTTATATCTCCTCTGACACAAATATTTTTCCTCCTAATTTCCACTACCATTATTCATTCTTCCCTAATAATTTATTTTATATCTCTAAGGGTTTGCATATTTGGGACAATTTATATAAAGTAAATTATATAATAAATGACCTTCGAAAGTTTTTTTTTATATTTTATTTATTGTATGTGTATTTGTGTATTACTTACAAGTGTGTATGTGTACCATGTACATGCCTGGTGCCTACAGAGCCATAAGAGGGAGTCAGATAGATGCCCTGGAAGTGAAGTTATAGATGATTATGAAGCACTATGTGAGTGCTGGGAACAGAACTTTTGTCCTCTGCAAGAGAAACAGATGTTCTTAACTACAGAGTCATTTGCCTAGCCTCTAATATGGAGTCTTTTGTTACTAGTTTCTTCAAATTAAAACAATCTTTTCAGGGACTACCATTATTATACCATGTATCATCATATCATTTCTTAATAATAACATTCCAAAGCAGATATGCTACACATTTTGTTTGCTAATATATTGGTTGAAAGACATTTGACTTGTTTTTACTTTGGAGCTAAAATCTGTTATTATCTTCATCTAAATTTACACATGTTAACTTTGAGGACTATGTGTACAGAGTTTAGAGGTCTAAATTAAACTTTATAATTAACCTATTGCACCCAAGACCCTTCTCAGTTTTGACTGTACAAAAATCTGTGTATACCTGAGAGTCTCTGGTCAGCACCATGTCCTGAGAAATGACAATCTCAGTTTAGATGGTATATCCAATGATTACTGATCATATTAAGAACACTTATGTATAGCCCTCATTCGACATATAACTGGCTGTGAAATGTTCTTAAACCTAAACTCTCTGAGACACAAAAATGAATTTTTTCATGCTTTGAACATGTGTCATTATCTGATAAGTTACCAAGAAGATTTCATGAAGTTATACATATAATATGTCTCTCATGTTGCTGGGCATACAAATATGCAATGGGTTTGGATCTTATAAGCCTCCTCAAAGTTCATGTGTTAAAGGCATGGTCCCTACATAATGGGCTATTGAAAGCTGCTGTCCTAGATTTGTTTTCTGTTGCTGTGATTGATTAACACCATGACCAAAAGCAGTTTGAGGAGGAAAGGGTTTCTTTTAGCTTACAGGTTGTCATAGTTTGCTTCAGTTTCCAACTTGATACACCTATGACAAGAGAACTTCAAAGTGAGGAACTGTTGCCATTAGACTTGTCTGTGGTCACCTATGAGGAATTTTCTTAATTGCTAACTAATGTACCAGGACCTACCCCATTTTGGGTAGTGTCATAGCTAGGCAGAGTAAGAAAGGTAACTGATTAAGCCAGAGAAAGTAAGCCAGTATGCAGCTTCATTAGTGGTGTCTGCTTCAGTTACTGCCCTGGCTTCCCTTAATGTCTGTAACATGTAAAGCAAATAAATTCATCCCTCCACCAAAGTTGTTTGGGTCAGTGTCTTATAATAGCAACAACAACAAAAAAACTAGGACACAAGTCATAGTCTGTCATCAAGGGGAGCCAGAGCAAAAGCTCAAAGAAGGGACATGGAAGAAAGAAATGAGACAAAAATAATGGAGGAATGATACAGGCTAGCTCCTAGGCTCAAGTTCAGCTGCCTTTATTATATAGCCCAGACCACTTGCCTAGGGATGATATAGGTGGACTGGGGCCTTGTACATCTATCAGCAATAAAGGAAATGCCCCATAGTAATGCCCACAGACCAGTCCTATGGAAGCAACTCCTCAATTGATCTTTCCTCTTTCTGGGTGTGTCAAGTTGACAAATGAAGCTAACTATAACAATCATTTCCTTAAGAGATGGAGAAAGTACATCATTGAGGATACAGCCTTGAATTATATATGTATATATATATATATAATTGAATTGAACTATATATAATTATATAATTCAATTTGTATATAATTATATATATAGTTCAATTCAATATATATGATATATAATATATATATATATATATATATTACTAGCTTCAATCTCTTCAATCGATTCCATCACCATTTGGTCTCTATTTGATGAGCAGCACCTCTAACTTATGCTCCCCACCATAAGCTTCAAGGCCTTGAAGCAAATGGAATCAAGTGGCCATGGACTAAATAAAATCTTTATGATGATACATGAAATCATCAAGTTATCAAGTCATCTGCTTTGTTTTCACAACAAAGGAAGACTGATAATCACAAAAAATTGAACACAGATCATTTACAAATCTCAGGAAGATATACCTATATCATCACACTTACATTTTTTCGTTTCATCCCTACCTCCAACCCTGTGCACTATGGACAATATCAATGCATTTTGAGAACAGGTTTGGTAATGAAAAGTTATTGAATTCATGGATTTGGTAAAAAGCAACCCAACATGCTTTCATTGTAAGAAAAAAGAAAAAAGAAACAAAACACAAGTCAACCTGATGATTTGATTGTTTATTACATTCTTCTTTTTTATTTTCCAAATAATTTACCTTCTCTTATCTTTTCACTTAGGTTAGTTCAATTGACAGCTGAGAAATAACTATTGAATCAAACACCCTTAACTAATTATGAAAAGTCCACTTTTCAACTAGGTCACTTTTTTGAAGATGTGTAATAGAAGTGTATCTAGTTGTTAATATTACTTTTATTTCAAGTTATTAAATTAATATTTATATGGGAATACAAACCAAAGGACTATAGCAAGTGTTTTCCAACCATGCCCCATTAGTTAGTTTATTATCTATCTCGTTTTGCAATGTTCACTACACTAAAGGTGCATTCACTTTGATTACAGAATAAGTTGAGAAGCAAAAAATTGTCTTCTCAGAACTTGTGTTCACCTCTACCTCCCAGAATCATTTTATTATTTTAATTATTTTCAGTTCATTTGGATTTGTAAGTATACATTTAGAGACGCAATTATTTACATTTACAAAAATCTAGAAAATAATTAAAATATAACTTTTCATAATAAATGCAAATAGTCTGAATAAGAACAAGTAGCATTTATTGAAAACTGGCATTTGTTAACAAATACTTGTAGTTACTTGTGTGTGTGTTTGTGTGTGTTCAAACATGTATATGTGCAGATTGCACTTTTATCATAGTCTGATGACCATAATGTCTTACACACTCTTCAAATATGAGAATTATAGAATTCAAAAAATTACCATCATAACAGATGAAATGATTTACTAACCGTCAACAAAAAAAAAAGGTTTGAAACTGTACTTACATTGCAGGAATCTGGCCCCATGTTCTTGTTACAACTGTGTATGTGCATGTGCGTGTGTGTGTGTTGAAGTTTTTTATATTACTGCAATGACTTTATACTAAAACTACAAAATATTCAGAATTTGACACCAAATTTAGACATACTTTTTGCAGTCATGTCTATTTGCCTATCTTTATTCTTTGGCTTAGCTCTACATCTCTGAAACTCAAAAAATGCTTCCAATTTCAATCAGAAATAAATTATTACACTGACTCAAAGGAAGCTCCCTATTTCCCAAATGGGTTGAATATTTTATGAAGAAAGGTTATCAAATTCTTTATGACAATTCTTTGGCTCTGCTGGGTTTATCAGTTTGAAGCTAAAATGTGTCAGAAAAGTGTGCTTTTTCTCCTTACTCTGGTAGGTGTAAAATTTTATCAACATAAGAATGCCTTAGGCAGTGGTGATATATCACCCAGCAGTCACTACATTTTAGTGTAAATCACATTTTCATCTCTATAGCCCTGTGGGCTTGATCACACACACTTCAAAGGTGGGAAGAATCAAACTGCATCATTCTCATTAGAACAAATCATATGATACACTATTCGTTAACAAAGAGAGCTTTGAACATGCTCTCCTACTGCAAGAATCTTGCTCCCTTTTAGTTCTTATTTCTAAAATTCCAGAATGAAAATCAGCCATACCTTTTATATTAAAATATCCTGACCATTATTAAAAATGAATAATTCTTTTGTGGGTAATGCCTTTAGAAGTGTTGAAGTCTCATTTAATAATATTTATTACATTAGAATCTAATGTGTAAATGAAAGGAGTCAGAAATAATTTAGGATAATTCTCAATCTCAAAACAACAGAGAAGAATTTCATAGTGAGAGGAAAAATGGCATTAAATCTAATGAATGAGAGAGGGGTGTAATGTTATTATCTGATTCTAACTGTCCTTTAGCATTCATTAGCATTGTTCTTACCTTGAACATCTTTAGTTTTGCCATTTCCCATAGCTTTTATATAATGAATCTGCAACACTTCACATTTTCTCATTAAATGTCTGACTCGAGTCCCTGACTAAGGCAATGGTCCCAGAGGTAAATTACCTGGAGAATTTTTCAGATTAAATACTGCTTTGAGGACTATTATCTGCATTCATGCATAATTTACTTTCTAAGGAACTAAATGTTAACTCCTGTATTATTATTATTATTATTATTATTATTATTATTATTATTATTATTAGTCCTTTGAGTGCTCAGTGAGAAACTAAATTTTATTCCAGTATACACTGGACTCCAATTTCTCAATTGTTTTCACATTTTTAATCAACATGCAATAGTTTTCATTTGTTCTTAAAGCTCATATAGCCCTGTACCTATTTTTAACATCAGAAGGACCAACATTATTAGTACATTCTGTGCTCTGTGCTACTACTGTTTTTATTTTGCATCTATCTCTGATCAAATGAAGTTTAATTTAATTTTCTGAAATATCATATCAACTTATATGCTGATATCAATGAACTAACATAGTTCTCACCCATCCTTGAGGGCAATCTTTTAATTCTCACTTAAACAACTGACACAGAGGTAAATTATTCCTTAAGTAATTTAACAACTTTTATTATTGACTAATTTGAAAAGAGTTAATTTGTAGTAATAGGTATAGTCTTCTTAAAGTAAAATTGATTTGTATTATATACAGGTATAAACACATTCCTAACTGGAAATATTTCATAATCAAAATCTGAGTCAAGTCAATCTGCCTGACATTAAGTAAATCAGTATACATTTCTATATTTCTGTTTCCTAATAAAGAAAATCAGAGAGATAAGTTCAATCATGGATCTCTAAGATCCTTCTAGCCATTACATTCTAAGAAATATAACAGTAATGTGACATGATTAACAGAAAATAAAATTGAAACATTCCAAACTATTTGACTTACCTTGATTATGGTAATTATGACTTTAATAACCATTTATCTAATTGGACCTGAGACCCACTCAACAGGAGAGAATTCATGCATGGTAGTGGAAACTTACCCAACTTTGCAGGTCTGACGATGTCATGGACCTTAGAGGATAACCTAATACTATCATTTTCCTAGACCAGCATCATTCCTAACTTCATTCTAAATACTTATCCTTACAGCCACATATAAATATATAGTTCTCACCTCTCATCAAAGAAACTTCTCATTGCAACATATGGAGACCATTACAAAATACACAAATGGCCGGGCGATGGTGGCACACGCCTTTAATCCTAGCACTCAGGAGGCAGAG
>LZPO01117000.1:276529-298120 GCA_001675575.1 Neotoma lepida | reverse complement strand
GAATCTCAGATGGCCGAGAGACATTTGAGGCATTGCTCAACATCCTTAGTCATCAGGGAAATGCAAATCAAAACAACTTTGAGATACCATCTTACACCTAAAATCAATTTTAAAAGTACATGTAAAGGATTGCCTCAGTCAAAGTTCTGCTGCTGTGAAGAGACACCATGACCATGGCAACTCTTATAAAAGGAAAGCATTTAATTGGTGCTGGCTTACAGTCATAGGTTTCGTCCATTATCATAATGGCAGGAAGCATGACAGCATGCAGGCAGACTTGGTGGTGAAAAGGTAGTTGAGTATTCTACATCTAGACTGACAAGCACCAGGAAGAGAGTGACATTGGGACTGACTTGAGCTTCTGAAACATCAAAGTCTACCCCCAGTAACACTTCCTTCAACAAGGCCACACTTACTTCAGAAAGACCATACCTCCAATAATGCCACCCCTATGAGTCTATGGGGACATTTTCATTCAAACCACCATAAGTATGGCTTTCTGTTCACATACAATGTTACAGAGTTAGTAAGATAACCCTGCTTTATCAAGAATAAATTTATATATGATGTCTAAAAACTTCTTTGTAAGAAAACAAGGACATGTATAATGCATTTTATAAGGCTATACCAAGGCATAATATTGAAATATTTAATAAAAAATTTTAAGGGAATACAAGATTTTATATTTTGCTGACTTTTCCTTAGTACCTGGAAATCTTACCCATAAATCTAGATAAAGCAGATGCTATTCTACAGTAAAAAGTTACAAACATAACATGATTTCACTGTAGGTCCTGTTATTGAAAATGGAAATGCAATTTTCAGAAACAGGGATATGAATCACAAAATTACTTCTAATCATGTATGCTCTCCATATATCAGAAAACTAAGAGCAAACAGATATAGGAATGTGTTAATTTGTTGGTAGGTCTGAATAATATAGTAGTTTAAATCTCAAGAGGTAGCTATAAAAACCCCCACATGTTATACCAAGCCAAAAAAAAAAAGACTCAGTGGAAGAGTAATAAATAAGAATTATGTCCAGTCAGAACAATTATATGCTTCGCATTCAGACTAGTAAAATATCTAATGATGCTTTAACACAAGGAAAAACTAGATCCACTGGTTCCCTATAATTGAGTTCTTGCACTGAGAATTTTCAAATTTAGAGTAATGATATCCATTTCTACTAACAAAGAAATGCTACCTTTGAAAGTGCTAAAGCTGACTTCAACCAACCATTTTATCATTAAGAAAAAATATAAAAGACACCAAGTATTTAATATGTAGAATTTTAGACAAAGAGAGGGAGGTAAGGGAAACTTACACTTGTAGTTTTATTTAATAAAAAATTTTAAATGTTGAATTCAAGGCTTTAAGATTTATTTTTCCTTTTTAAAAAACTGAGTTAGTTTCAGAAAATTTATACCTATTTGCAGCATGAGTAAATGCAAAAGTTAGTTTCAATTGTCTGACATAATCATAACCATTTACTGATGAACTGGAAAGAATAACTGGGATGAGTGGAACATGATTCATAACCATGCATAACTGTGAGGATAGAAGTTGATTTGCTGTTGAGAGTTCAAGAAACATGACAGAAAGATGTACTAACAGAGGGACATTTTCATGTTTCTAATTTTGAAATTGGAACAGAATTCAATTATGTGCAGAGGTCTTTATAGCTGCATTATTGCGGGGCATATTAAACTGATTATAATTACTGAAGATGAAATAAAGCTAATATACCTATGGAAATCTGTGGCAGGGGTACCTTATAATGTTTCTTCCTTTTTAGCTTAGTTTACAGTGTATTCTTATGCGTGGGTGTTTTTGTTTTAGTGTCAACAAAGAAATGAGCTGATATTGAGCATAAGAATGTTGTAATATTAATATATTACTCAGTTTGTTGCTAATTTTTCATTCTTTGCTAGGCACTGTTTTCATTTCTATGTATAGGCAAAGAACCGAACTAGCATAGTCCCTGAAGTCTCAGAAATTAATATAAGTAGGTAAAATGGAGAATAAAAAAAAGCAGAGATACATCTACATAAAATAATGATATGGTGGTAAATGTAAGGAGAGAGAAAGTGTTTGTGCTGTAGAAGACAAATGCAGGCCAGGAATGCGAGAGTGTAGCAGATGAAGGTTGAGGGCACAAAGGACAATCAAGTTCAACAGGCCTAAAGCACCAGCACCACTGAGTTGAACTGAATCAAAGATCTTTTGAAATCAGAGCTGAAGCACGAGAAAATATTGAGTCCTTAAGAGAAATAAACCCACCTGCTGGTGATAAATGATGCTAGAGGCTAGAATGAGGTACAGACATAGGAAGCAAAATGATTTGTTTGATTTTTTTTTTTTTTTAGTTATGCTGTATGGTGAACTAAAAGTCTCTTTTTAACATTTTTATAGTTCATTTATCTGCAGAAAGAGAGAAATATAATGAAAGGTGTATTTTCTTGATACCTTTTTAAGCTTCAGGAAAGTCATTATATTAATATGTTAGAAACTCCTTTCTCCTTTGGATTTTATTGCAGGCTGTGAGGAATGCGTGGATCACAGCGAAAACATTGCTGTGAGAGCTTTTGTTTTGATACAACCTGCACTGCACCATTCAGCATCCTAAGGATATAGACATTCTTTTCTTTTAGCAGTGCTGCATCAATAGAATCGTACCTACCCTGTCCACCCCACCCCTCTATTTCTTTCTGTAAATTGTTTATATGTATCTCATTCTATTTATTTCATGTTAGCTAGCCCATTCCTTTTAGATTACTTAAAGCTTTTCCATGTGTAATAATAATAGAAACATTGTAGGTATGTTTGGCATGCAGTTTAAAACTAAGAGCTAAACAAATATGTAGGAAATAAATTTGCACAACATTTACACTGTTTATGAAATGTAGAACTAAAACCTAAACATTTTCCAGGAGCAACAGAGGTCATTTGCAGCTAATCTTGGAGTTATTATTTTTCTTAATGATGAGTTTTCTGGGGTTGCTCTTTGAATTATCAGCTCAAGACTCAGTTTCTATGAAACAGATATAGGGTACTGTATTCTCACACAGGCATGAAAATAATAAGCAAATCAACCTTTCTTTGCATTCACCTATTCTACATTTATTCCCACTCAGGTTGCATTTTAATAATCCAACCTAAATATCTCATCAGGACCTTGTTTCCAATATCAGCACGATAGATATTAACATAATCGATCAGATTTTTCAAATGATGCCCATGAGCCAAGTCTAATGCTGAAAATTGTTTTTCATTAAGTTTTAATGAGAAAATCATGCAAGAATATCTTATATAATGAGATTTTACCAAAATAAAGATTGTAGGATTCTGTGCCTAACCAGAGTAAAAGTGTAAATGTAAAACATCCATAGCCTTGTGCTTTTTGTCCAGATAATCACTCTGCATTCCCTTGATACACATGCTGCCAACACTGCAGTTTCCCTGATGAGTTGTAGGATTATTAAATGGGCATATGGCCAGGTCAATGCAGGAATCCCATCAACAAAGGGCAGAGGAGAGACCTCTTCTGGTGAATGCATTGCTCTTTCCTTTGCTTCTCCTTTCCCAGAGGTAGATATTGCAGCTGTGGAGTTTTTATCCTTTTTCTATACAGTAACTCCCGCTATCTGCTGCGGATCCATTCAAATCCTCCAGTGGATGTCTGAAATTGCAGATAGTATTGAATCCTATATATATTGTGCTTTAAATTATCTTAAATTATAGTCTTTTTTCTTCATTTTAGTAGGTAAAGGGCTTTCAACTTTTCAATGAAAGAAAGCACTTAGCAGCTTCCTTTTAGCATACATAAAGTATCAGTGTCAGTACTCTGGTTTGTTGTTTAGGGTCATTATTGGGTAAAATAAGTGTCTCTTGAACACATGTACTGTGATATTGCAAGTCAATGTGGGAGTAAGAGAATTATCATACAATAAAATTACCTAGCAGAGAACATGTGCAGCATCAATATTCTGGTCAAAGAGATGATTGCTTCCCAGTACAAGACAAAATGGGGCAGTCCAATACTGCATTATGCTACTTAGAATAGTGTGTGGTTTAAACATATGAATTATTTATTTTTAGAATTGCCATTTAATATCTTGAACCTCAATTGATTTGCTGGGAACAATTGTGAAAATAAAACTTTGTTTAAAGGGTGACTGCTGTGGTATCATAAGGTCATGCCATCACTGAGTCCATTTTTTGCAATGATATGGTTGCTCTTGTTTCTTCTTTTAAAGAACACATATTATTACACATTCTTTTTATAAACTACAAAAAATGAACTGAATCATCTATATCAAGAATTAGATGATTTCTTTAAATAGCTTTTGAAGCATTATTCATATGCAACAGAACACGTTGGTTTTATTTAATTAATTAATTAATAACACTAATGAATGTATTGAGTTTTTTATAGAGCAGGGTGAAGAGTTGCTTGCAGAAGCATGGGTAACTCCTTACTTCAAACAGTTGCGTCACTGCAAATTTCTACTCTGTCATGGATGAAGACCTCATGGTAACTCCATCATTAAGTTTGAGCTTTTTACTCTCTCAAGA
Organism: Neotoma lepida; assembly: GCA_001675575.1. NCBI lineage: Eukaryota > Metazoa > Chordata > Mammalia > Rodentia > Cricetidae > Neotoma > Neotoma lepida. The sequence continues at coordinate 293,542 of LZPO01117000.1, read as the reverse complement.
TCACTTGCAGCTAGGGAAAGGAATAATAACTGGAAACCCTGGCAAGTTTGCTTGACCCTCAGTGGAGAGTATCATTACTTACATTACCATTACCAAGGACTAAGATATCATTGTATTGTTCTGATCTAGATGTCATGGCTACTAGAGCAAAGTTCAAGAATGACATCTTGTTATGATTAGAGGAAAAACACAAAATATAGGTATATTTAACAATTGATTAACGAGTAAAGAATAGGGTGTTCTGAGAAGTTGAACACTATGGTTATTACAAAGCCAAGTATATAATTTTCTCATTAATCCTGTTGCATGTGATAGTAATACATTCTTTCCTATTACTAATTTGTACACTGCTTCTTGTACATAGCAAAAAATGCTTTTTCTGTTTTTCTGTTCATAACATTTAATTTTGTTACGGTCTGAATGTAAATTGTCCTGCCATAGGCTCATATATTTGAACTTTGATCCCCAGTTAGTGTTGTTATTTTGAAAGTGTGAAAGAGAATTCCAAGAAGGAAGCTGTCTGTGTAGGCTGATCAACCAGTAAGAATCTCAATGAGAATTTGTAATGTTTCTGATCCCTTAACCTAATTACAATGTCCTTAGGGCTATATTTAGCCTCCTAAAGAGCTATACTTAACTCTCACCTCTGTATCATACCTAATATCCTAAAAACAGATAAAAAACTTTTGAATGTATTAACTTAACAAAATCCTATTCTCCATCAATCAAAGGACTAAGCATGCTATTAGATAGAATTTGAGGTCTATAGTTGAGATTTCTCTACCTGCTGTAACTGTCCACTAAGCATTTATACCAAAATGCTTTGTAAATGCCTTGATTTATCACTTTCTTTGTTTTGCTGCTATAAAAACACCGTGAAACCACTTACATTTTGGGAAATTGTATTTTGGGAGACATAAATATATGTTTCTGGGCCACTGTCACTGAAATTTGACTCCAGAATATTTTTATTCCCTTTGAGGTAAGAGCTCTGTTGTTTGCATGGACAAGAGAATGTGGAAATTTAGGAGTAGGGGCTAGTAATGGATGATTAGAGGTGGGTTTTAAATAATACTTTTCTATTTTATGGCTATATTAAATTTATGTAATGAATTTTCTATTGGTATAGGTGTCTTTCTTTGTGTTTTGTGTAAGACATCTAAATTGAAAAACATTCTTCAGCATAACGAAAAACAACAGAATCTCAAACTTCACTGATTTTTTAAATGAATATACTTTGTGATGGATGGCTAATCTTTGTTGTCAACTTGACTACATTTAGAATTAAATAAAACACAAGCAGCTGGGAGCAGCTAGGAGGGATTTTCCTTGGTTGGATTATCTGAGTCGCAAGATCCACCTTAAATTCAGGTTATTTGAGATAAGAACATCCACCCTAAATCTGGGCCACATATTCTGGTAGCACATCACATAAAGGGACATTAAAGATCTTGTACTTTTTCTGTCTACTTGGCATCACTCTCACTGACAAATTCATCTATTATGAGCCATCCTTTCAATTGCATAAGAACCTACTTCTTAAGGATTCCAATGTAGACTGAAAATTGTCAGCTCTCTAGGAATTCCCTGGAACTCTAGCAGCAGATTGGGAATACTAAAACAGCTAATCTCATGGGCTGAACAACTCCTGGATCCTTGGCCATCAGTCAGGAAATAACCATTGTTGGTCTACTTGGATGACAGCTTATAAACCACTCTAATAAATCCCTTACAATATATACTATCTCACTCCTCAAAGGCAAATAAATTATAAAAAATATTTTAGTCCTATTAACACTAATCATTGTAATCATACACTCCTTTCTATTTCTCAGTATATCATTTAAACATTTTATGCTGACCACCCAAGATATAGCACAATAGCTTACTTCACTTACACAGCCTGTCACCTCCCATATTGTGACTAAGAGGAAGAAAATTTAGTCTTTTGCTTTTAAAAGTATGACTCATTCAGCAGTGTCAGGATGCCATGGACATTGTTTTTTATGTATTTTCAGAAATATTTCTCTATGTTAAACCTGTCTATCTCCCATATAACCATGCCTCAAGCATATACAAGCATCACAGATATTAATTTTAAATACATTTCCTGACTTCTCTTCTTGTTGTATGTGATATTTTTTTCTTATATTTCTGTCATTATAGTAAAGATAATCAGCAGCTATGGATTAAGGTCACAATAATTTTTCTTCAAGCAAGTGCTTTAGAATAGTGCCTGTGTCCTCCTTCACTCCTGTAATATATACCCATAGTACTTATCTTTAAAACTATTCTTTTTGTTAGATATAATGACATATGTATGTAGTCCCAGCATTTGGAAATGTATTCAGTAGGATTATGAGTTCAAGGCCAGTCTCAGTACTTACTGAGTTTGAGGAAAACCTTGGATACTTGAGACACTATATCTACATAAAACAACAACAGAATCACACATTTTCACCCATGTGTAATGAATGATTGATTAAGTTTAGGTAATTAACCCATCACTTCAAATATTTATTATTTTTGTGGCAAAATATTCAAAAATCTCATCTTGTAGTTATTTTGAAACAAACATGGTATTGTTAAATACAGTCACCCTATTTATTATAACTAGAAAACAATCCTAATTCAAAAAAAGAAGTGTTTTTTGTTAGGTAAGAAATAGTACTTAACTTTTTTGTTTATATGATTACTGCTGAAATTGAGCAGACTTTTAGTCTTGTCTTTTTATTATGCTTAAGAATAATTTTATCCAAGTTTAAAATAAAAGTTCCAGGATAAGCATGCTGTAAGTCTCAGAAGTAAGAAGGATGGAAGAAAGAAAGGAAAAATAAACCATGTCATTAAAGTTGGCATGGAGGTCAGATACATGGCAAATAAACAGCCACATGGTGTGGAGGGAGGTTTAAGAGATAAAAATAAAAAAAGCTCAAAGTACTAGGAAAAAATAATTTAGGCTCTTGTCAGAATCTGAAAGAAAGAGACAAAAGAGAAAAAGGCTAAGTTGTACCTTTCTGATTCAGAGTCCAGAAAGGTAGCCATCTCAGGTGAACCCCACAGTGGCTTATAGGACCTATACTAGAGGCTGGGAATTTGAGAAGGGAAAAGTACAGAATCTTATTAAGGCAAAAAAAAAAAATCATCTTCCGGCCTATCTCTTTAGCATGGCTGAGGGTGAGCCTCCTTTCCATGGGGTCGTCCATTACCTAGGTGATTGACCTGGTTACACTGCAATGTTAAGTATCTACAAGGCCAGAAATTCTATTCTGTTTACCAGAAGGATAATTTTTCTTGATGAGCCAATACTGCTACTTCAGCATTTCCCCTTCTAATGAGCTAATTCTAAAATCATGTAGGAATATAATCAGGCGTCAAAGTCCTTAGACACTCTGGCATCTCCGGCCTCCGGCAAGCACAAGGCTGCAAGGGATCCAATGACAAGAAAGAAACTGATAATTTTTCTTTGAGATCCTTTTGCCTTGTACAGCCATGTTAATTTCTTCCTCCTGTTCTCATTATTCCCTACTCTAAAGAGGTAACCCTAACTGCCATTGTTGGGGTGATGGCCAATCTGGTCTTTTCTGCTAAATGGAGGTATTAGGTTGAGATGGCAGTTGGGGCACCCTCCAATGGACTTATCAAAAGACCACAAAGAGCATCAGTTGTGAACGAATTTTCTAAATGGTCTTGTTAAACAAAACATGGAGCAAGGGATAGGGGTGAAAGTCTGACAGAGATCAGAGGAATTAGGAACAGCTACCAGCCTCACCTTAACAACACCGCTGCTTCCAAAAGAGAGTGTGTCTGACTTCCTATACCTCCACCTGTATATCCCTTTCTGTTCTGTTCTCCTATTGGCTCTTTCAGCCTAGCTACATCATTTCCTCCTATTGCCCATCTCTGCCGCTTCCTGTTTGTCTGTATAGGCCTCCAGAATTCTATGGTTGATGCTGGAATTAAAGGCGTGCATCTCCACGCTTTACTTTTTTCCTAGTGGGACCTGGAACTCACAGAGATCCAGACAGACCCTTGCTAGGTGATAAGAATAAGGGCATGCACTAACTGTAAGACTAGCAGCTGACCTTGTTCCTCTGATCCTCAGATAAATTTTATTGGGGGGCATAGAAAAAATACCACCACAATCAGTAGTTTTATTTATATAACATACAGAAGTAGGGAGGAAAGGAAGTCTTGACTGCCTGGAAAGAAATGTGAGGGAAAAGAAAAGTCAAGAGTTACTGTCATTACAAGTTCTAGTGAAGAATCAAAAGACAGAATAGCTTATTTTCTAAATATCAAAATCAAAGTACATTAGAATTTCTATTTTTATTTATGAAATTTTAATTACATCATTTCCCCCTTCTCTTTCCTCTCTCCAAACCATCACATATAGGCCTCCTTGTTCTCTTTCAAGTTAATAGGTCTTTTTCATTAATTATTGTTATATATACACATACATACATACCTATATCTATATCTATATCTATATCTATATCTATATCTATATCTATATCTATATCTATATCTATATCTATATCTATACATATATGTCCAAATATGTAAATATAGCCTGCTCAGTCTGTATAATGTTACTTGTATGTATATTTTCAGGGCTGACCATTTGGTATTGGGCAACCAAATTATGTGCTCTTCCTTGGAGAAGACTATTTATCCTGTTCTCAAAATGCCTTAGTTGCCTGTATTTCTTTTTGTAGGATTGCAGCCTCTTGGATCCACAATAACATGTCTATGGTAGTTTTCCTTCTTCAACTCATGTTTAGGAAGTCATGTTGGTGAGACTTATGGATATAGCTTTCGACATTCCTAAGAGACACAATCTAAAAAACTCACTTATCCTCTATCTCTTAGGATCATTCTCCACTCGATTCTGAAATGATTTCTGGGCCTTAGGTGAAGGAGTCATATTGAAGCTGTAACCCTTAGGATTAAGCTTCAGAACTTGACATTTTAATTGGTTCTGGTTTTCTGTAATAGTCTCCATTTGTTGCAAAGAGAAGTTTTCTTGGTGAGGGTGAGAACTATACTTAACTGTGGGTATAAGAAAAAATATTTGTGATGAAGTTAGGGATTATATTTGTTAAGAAAAGTGGCAGTTGTAGGTTCTTCTCCAAGATCCTTGCCTTCACTAGGCTTAGGTAGTTGGCTAGGTTTTCTGTGCAAGGAATGATTCCTTCCTTTTCAATGGGTCTTAAGTCCAATTAGAGAACTTTTGATTATTTCCAAGTTATGCATGCCACCACTGCACCTTTAGGGTTATCATTTGCCATGCTTTTTGTTGATGTGATCTATAGGCCTCATAGCTTGCTAGGTATTGTATGCTTCCCTCATTTGGAAGATTGCAATTGTGCCTTCTGGTGCCATGAAAGCTAGTGTTCAGGGAGGAATCTTTCAGATTAGATCTAGCTCAGGAGCCTCTGGGCCCTTCAGTTGTAAGGATTTTCCTTCTACCTCTGGGCTGTAGCCAAGGGCAATAGCAATATTTTGTAATTTGGGGGGAGTCTCTTCAATAACCCTGACCAGCAACTCAAAAGAGGACTTCTCATGCTCTGTGTTAGGGGTCTTTGTTAGATGGCCTTTGGCTCTTGAAGGGAGTATTATCAGCTCAAATGGAAATATTTCAGTTAAACTACATATATATAATGATTTTGATAGTTAATAGTATGATTTCTTATGATATTTTCAACATCCTTAGTGTTATTTTAACCTTCTCTTTCCCACTACTGTATTTATCCCCCTCTCAATTCTCTAATTAGAGCCCCTTATTTTTTTTTCCATTTCCTCCATCAGATCACTTTTATTCTACTATTCCCCTCTTCATTGCTTCCCCATCCCCTCATTGCAACAATGGTTCCATTTTACTTTCCTGGTTTCTGCAGTTACTCCAGAAAATGTTCTCAAATCTGAAGATTTGGAGCTGAGAGTACCTGAGGAGAGAGAATATGCTGTTTGTCTTTCTGGGTCTACATTACCTTATTTCATATGATCTTTTCTAGTTCCACACACTTACCTGCAAAACTCATGATTTCATTTTTATTTACAGCTAAATAATATTCCATAGTGTGTATGTACCACATTTTCATGGTATATTCCTTAGTTGAAGGACATTTATGTATCTTCCATTTCACAGCTATAGTGAAGAGCACAGAAATGATTATATCTGACCAAAACAATCCTGAGCAAAAACAACAATGTTGGAAGGATTGTCATTCCAAATCTTATGATATAATATAAAGCCATAGTAATAAAAACAATACAATACTAATACAAAAGTAGATACATCGATCAATGGAAGAAAGTTAAAGACCCAAACATGAGTACACATAACTTCAGCAAGTAAGTACTTAATAAAAAATGCCAAAAAACATATGCTTGTGAAAAGCAAACATCTTCAACAAATGATGCTGGGGGAACTGAATATCCACATGAAGAAGAATTAAATTAAACCCATATCCACCACCTTGGACAAAAACTAACTCCAGATTCATTAAAGATCTGAAAGTGAAATTTGAAACACTGAAACTTCTAGAAGAAAACATAGTACCTGACATGATATAGGGGTAGGAAAGAACTTTTTGAATCAGACTCCATTTGCCCAAGAATTAAGGCCAACAACTGACGAATGGGACTTCATAAAACTATAAAGCTTCTGCACAGCTCAAAAACAAAACAACTGAGTACAGAGGAAGCCCAGAGAATGGGAGAAAATCTTTGCCGTCTATACACATGGCAGAGAATTAGTATCCTGAGTATGTAAAGAACTCAAAATAAATAAATAAATCCAGTCAAACAAATAAACAAACAAAAACAAATGACCTATTCAAAACATGCACCTGGGAACTGAACAGAGATCTCATAAGAAAGAAAAAGGCTAAGAGATTTCGTTTAAAATGTGCATTGTCCCTAGCAATTAGGGAAACGCAAATCAAAACAACTTTGTGGTTTCTTCTTAGACCAGACAGAAAGGCAAAGATCAGTAAATAACTCACAACAAATGATGGGGTGATTGTGGGGAAAATGGAACTGTCATTCACTTTTGGAGAGATTGCAAACTAGTGTAGCCACTATGGAAATCAGTTTGGAGAATTCTTTTTTTTTAAGAAATTTTTTTATTCATTTTACATACCAACCACAGATCCCCCTCTCTTCCCTCCTCCTGCCCCTCCAGCCTTCCCCCAACCCCCAACCCACCCCTCATTCCATCCTCCAAAACGGTATGTTCTCCCATGGGGAGTCAGCAGAGCCTGGTACATTCAGTAGAGGCACGTCCAAACCCCTCCCCCTGCCTCAAGGCTGTGCAAGGTGTTCCACCATAGGTAGTGGGCTACAAAAAGCCAGCTCATGCACCAGGGATGGATCCTGATCCTGCTGCCAGGAGGCCCATTAAGCAGATCAAGCTACACAACTGTCTTGCTTATGTAGGGTGCCTAATCCAGTCCCGTGCAGGCTCCACAGCTGTTGGTCTCAAGTTCATGAGTTCCCACTAGCTTCGTTTGGTTGTCTCTGTAGGTTTCCCCATTGTAATCTTGATGCTCCTTGCTCATATAATCCTTCTTCTCTCTCTTGGACTGGACTCCCCGAGCTTGGCCTAGCACTTGGCTGTGGATCTCTGCATCTACTTCCATCAGTTACTGGATGAAGGCTCTATGATGACAGTTAGGGTATTCACTGTTCTGATTACTGGGGTAAGCCAGTTCAGACACCCTCTCCACTATTGCTAGTAGTCTAAGCTGGGGTCATCCTTGTGGATTCCTGGGAACTAAAATCTACCATATGAACCAGATATACCTCTCCTTGGTATATTCTCAAAAGTTTTCGAATCCTATTTACTCTACAGATAATTGCTCAGCCATGTTCATTGCTGCTCACAGCTCACAGAATCATTCAACCTTTGTTTTTTGTTTATTTGTTCTTGTTTTGTTTTGTTTTCCTATTAGACTTTAAGACTGGATTCAAAGGCAATGAACCTAGTATGTTTTAGACACTATGATAGCTGTTGCAGTTGCTAGAATCATATTGTGAGATCCCTCTCAGATGGCTTCAGAAGAGGAAGAGAAAATACATTTTACTATCATTCAGTTTTCAAGTTGAAAATCACCCTGGGTATGCCTCTCTTAGCTGCAAGTAGAGTTTTTGTCCTCAAAAGTAAATGCACCCTGGGCACGGTGACACAAACCTGTAAACATAGCATCTGAAGGCTGGAACAGGAATTGTACCTTAAGTACTTTCCTAGGTGTTCTTTAAGCCAGGTAAGTAGACAATCAAGACTAACAATCACATGGTGCATAACACCATAAAACCATTTACCAAATAGAACAGTTGTTACACAATATAATATATACAAATTTCAAGTTTGTGTTCTTTAGCTTTAGATGGTGATTTTTTTTAAAGTTAATGGTTTGCTTTTGTAAAGAAACTTCTTTTCTTCACAGTAAAAGCAAGCATTTATTTTTTAAAGCTGTTAAATTGGTGCCATACATTAAAGTGAAATACTGTATAATTTCTCTTACATGCCCTAATGTTTCTAGTCACTTAATTTTCCTCCAACTTCAAAATGTAACTATGGAGCAGCTAAAATGATATTATTCAAAGAGTTTAAATTAGGTTTATGCTGTTTATAAAGAGAATCTAGCCACAGCAATACTATATTGAATACATAAAATTAAATTTAAAATAAATTAATATATGATTCTATGGCTATAGAACCACTACCATTTATGATGAAAATTATTCATTTTGTACTTATTAAAGCTAGATGTCAATAAGATAAAAAATATGTTTATTATTATAATATGTTTATTAGTTCTCTTTTTAATATATGAATATTTGAAGCCTTTCAATAATTTTGACTTTTGGAGAAAAAAAAATCAGTCAAAAGGAGGAGTCAGTGTTGATAACTACAATTCCCAAAAATTGTGTTATTTTGAATAAGGAGATACATTGTATGTACTAAGGCTATATGTATATGACAATATGCATATTGTATTGGGACTTTCAACTACAGACTAATTTTCCAGAGTTGATCAGAAAATTCCATGTTTCAACATTATCCTATTGGGCAAGCTAGAGTAAAGTGTAGAAATTGGGTTTCTCAGTTGGCTTTCTATCTTCTTTATTGTAGTTCTCTTACATTAGAAGAAGGAGTGGAGAGTATAAACACAGGTGGAGGAGGTACAGGTGAGCTATAAATCAGAAAGCAAGCAGAAGGGAAACAAACCATGTGTAGGGGACTTAAAATGAGGAAAACTTAAGAAAACCTTAGGGAGATTCACAGCAAGAGCAAGTGAAACCAGTATAATCAAATCAAATAAAATAAGAATAAGAACATATAACAATAAAATTCTTATTATCTGGGTAGTTCATTATAGTCATATTTGAAGTAATTATTCTCAGACAAATTTTCAGAACAAAATTCTTTTTGTGATATGTTAACTCATGCAAGGTGTTTCTCAGAAGAAATGTAATTATAGGCTCTGGGAGATTGTTCAAAACCTTTTTCTCCTATTCATTCATAAAGTTACATTTTAATTGCTATTTCTGAAATAATGACTTCATAGTGTCTATTTATTCACTACAATCAAAAAAAGGAATTTCATTTTTCAGATGTATTCTTTTGCTTCAAAGCAATACTTTTGTGAATTTCAGAATTATTTTCTCAAACATAAGATGAATTACATTTAGGGATTTTTTTTTATATTTTGTGCTTAATGAGTCAATCCATTATTAATGAAAATGTTTTGATTCTTTTAAGATTTATTTTAAGCTTTCTTTAGTTATGTGAGTTTGTGTTTAGCATTTGCATAATTAGCCAACTAAATACTGCACTAGCCAAAAAATAAAGCAATTTGTAATAGAAAAATATTTGGTTCAAAAAATAGGTTTATTCTTCCATTAATGGTTGCTACTCAGATGGAGCAATTAAAGTATTACATTATTATTCATTATTCCATGTCCTCTGGTCCTCTGGGTTCCTGCACTGCCACCTTCAAGAGGAAAGAAGAAGCCCTTTGTGAACCTCCATTTCACTTGTATTTTATTTGGTTTTCCCTTTGCTAAAAAGAAGTCAAAGTTCATTCCAGACCAAATTGCCTCTGTGAGTTTACCTTTAACTCTCTAATACCAGAAGATTCATATTTCCTTTTGTCCCTACTACCTCCTCTCCATTAACCCCATTTGTCTCCCAATGACACATAGATGTTTTCCTCTGAGGTCATGGGTATGCCCTTGATTTTTCAACAATTACATCATTTTTAAATTTTGATATATTTTCACAGTTCTTTTTTCAGTTACTTTATTGAACTCTTTCTGCAATGAATAAATATGCAGTTTATACTCTACCAGGTTCTATTCTTAGCACTTTACAAATATTAACTCCTGTGGCTTATTTTAAAGGCCTCTGCTTGACTTTGCATCTCATTCTCATTCTGGTATTGATTTTGTCTTGTTCCAGCAATAGCTCCTGTGATAAGATCCCTGACTGTTTTACAAAATGAATTATCAAGCAGAAGAATGACAGAATCTAAAACAGAAGATAATGTGGCTGTTTCCTAGTTTTTCAATGAATAATATCAATTTTATTTTGCTTGTAATGTAAATGTGGTACTGAGGAAGGCAATACGGGTAATATTGATGGTTACTATTTGTACAGTAGTTTGTGTTTTAAGCACTTTATATACATTATCTTGTATCCTGGGGACAACTGAATGCAATTAGTCATTATCCTCTCCAGTTATAAAGGAGACAACCAAAGGCCAGAATAGTAAAGCAACTGCTATTGAGATTTAGATGAGTAGCCTACATTTAAAAGACTATGACAGGATGTGATAGAATACATTTCAGACATGGGAAAACTGAGGTTCAGAGAACACTGACATTTAATAATTGCCAAACACAAATACAATTTTGTTCTCAATTAACCCTTGCAACAACATTACATGTAATGGATTGGTGACTTGCCGAGATCACAAAATACAGGCCAGACCAATTTTCTTCATGAGAGTTGCCTAGTTTCAAACCTTTATAGTATTTTGACTAGGCAAATATTTGAAAAATCTAGAAGCACATAAAATGAGTTTCATTGGACTGTGGAAAATGTTTTTTATCAAAATGCAATTATTTTATAGTGTGTTTCAAAGAACATATCATATACGGTATTTTATTGATACAATTTTTTAGTACAAGTGCAAATTTTCATAGTATTTAATACATAAATTAGAAATGTATATATTTAAAATATATAGTAAGGACTGGAGAGATGGCTCAACATTAAGAACAGTTGTTGCTCTTGTAGAGGACACAGGTTTGTGTCTTAGCATACACATGGTGGCTCAAAACTCATAATTCTAGCTCCAGGTGATCCATTATGCCTTCTTGTGATTTATATGGGCACCTGTCATTCACATGATGCACATACGTACAGCTGGGTCATGATAAGACATACCTACAATTCCAGAAGTTATAGGTAGAGGCAGGAGAATGAAGAGTCCAAGATTACTGTGGCTTACATAGTGAGTTCAAGGATAACCTGGGCTACATGAGACCCATCTCAGAATCAAAAAGCATGAAAAGTAAAAATAAAATACATAGTAAAACAAAAGTTGACATAGTATAGAGGCATGGCTGTTTATGCTATAGAAGTATGGATAATGCCAGATAATGTTAGGACATATTTTGTGGGCAAATGAATAAAAAGGCTAATTTTTTGCATTATGTTATGGATTAGAATTCTAAAGAAACTGACAAAGGCTCCGACTTAGGTGAAACCTGAAGTAAATGGGTGGACTCAGGATAAGTAGCAATGTGGCTATGTCCAAAGCTCTTCTCAAAACACAGAAAACAGATACATTTCTGCAGGGAGTGACCTAGATGTGGTGGTGGTTAATTTATGGGTTTTTAGTGAATGACAGAGAATGTCTCTTCCCCACCAGAGAGAGACAACATCAAGTGAGGAAACCATACTTCTTCTAGTAATCCCCATTCCTCTATCTCTTTTCTCTTTCTTGTAATCCGTTCTCTACATCCAAGGAGACTGGCCTTCATTGTCTAAAAATTGTGGTCAGAATCAAGGATGCACATGAGGCACAAAACATTGCTAACATCCTGGGATTTTATTCAACCTCTTTCTTCTCTCCTTTGGAGATCTGTGCCAAAGGCTTTTCAAACCACTATATTCATGCTATGGGAGAAAGATACTGCTATTTTAGTATGCTTGTACTGAGGAAAGAAGAGAGTAACCTAACCTACAGAATGACAGAATATGCATCCAAAAAACATTCAAATCAGAAGAGTTTGTGAGGAGATTTATTGCAATTAAAGAACAAATATCAATCCCAAATTAAAGCTGGAACCAGCTATGCAAGTTTAAGATTCCCCCAAGCACTTTCTTGGCAGATAACAAAATTCTGTTTTGTTTTGTTTTGTTTTGTTTTATTTTTTTGGACTATAGAGAGAGGGTAATCTTTTATGGATGAACCATTTCCAACAATACTCCCAATAACTTTTGTTTAAACAATCTTTTCATCAATATCCTATATGGATTTGTACATTTATGTTTCCTTTTTCAGTGCATCTGGAAAAAAAAAATCCTCAAAAGTACCATTTTTAAAAGGATAACAGCATGTGTCAGGGCCAGTAAGCCCAAGGCAAAATTGAGGAGTAGCATAGTTTATTATCTTGAGTGAATGACCTCTCAGTAACAATCCAAGTGCCTCATTCAATAGGACCTTTCTCAGTCTAAAGGAACAGAATCTGACAAGTTCAGTCACATTAATATGTGGATGGCTTAATGTGTTAATTGTCTTTGGGGAATTTGCATCTTAGTAGAAAGCTAACTAAAAAGAAAAATGCTTAACAAAACATTCAATATTTCATCCAAATCATTATGTAGAAAAGTAAGTGTTTGTGTGTGTGTGTGCATGTGTGCATGTCTCTGTGTGTATGCATGTCTGTGTATGTGCATATGTGTGTGTCTGTCTATGTGTGTGTGTCTCTGTGTGTGTGTAGGTCTGTGTGTGTGCATGTCTGTGTGTGTGTGTGTGTGTGTTTGTGTGTTTATTGGAAGAGTGGTAGTCATTATGGAGAGGAATTTTTGAGTAATAAAATACTACAATTCCTTCATAACATGTACCTATGAGGCTAGCTCTGATAATTGTCACTGTAGACGTATATGGCAGAATGTGGGCTACTGAGGATAAACAGTGTTGAATAACTGTGTTTGGTTTACTGAATCCTTGTGTTACTCAAGAAAAATTCACTTAGATAGAAACAATACCACAGACATTTAAGAGTGATAATTGCAGTTAACATCTATAGAGGATTTACTGTGCAGGCATTATACTAATAAGGTTAGATCTATTAACTTATTTAATCTTTATATCTATTAACTTATTTAATTTTCACAGCAGTTGTATATAGAAATTGAGGCCCCAAGGGGGCTAAGCAACTTACTCAAGGTCACCAAGTTAGTAAATAGTAGAGCTAAGCAAGTATTATGCTTATAATCTTAATAGCATCCAGATGTTAGAGATCATTAAGTAAAAGGGAGCTGATACACTCCACATAGGAGCAGTGGCATAGGAACCTTGTAAGTCAATGGAAAAGTTAGGATTTGTACTTATATCTCACTATTTGTTGTATTTTCCAATTTGTCTGGTTTTTATCTCCATATCTACTTTTTTTATGTTTCTCTCACAATGGAAATTTGTCAGGTAGAAAATAGCAAGAACAGATTGTGTAGCTGCTCTAACTATACACGTAACTTTAATTAAGAGTTACTGTGTCAAGTAGCAAGTAAAAAGTAGATATGCTTAGCTAGTATAAAAAAAGCTGTATTTTATTATGCTGATGGTCATGACACAAGGTTCACACTCTAAATTCCTAACTATGGTCCTAAGCCTATCTCCCCAAGGCTGGTCACCTCTGTATCTTAGCTGAAGGTCAGGTCAAGTCTCTAACAGAAGTCTCTGATTTGAAGGTCAGGATCCTGGGGGAGACTCTCCAGCCACAGGGCATATCAAGAGGGAATCTCTCCAGATCTGCCAAGAAGAGTATTACTCTTGGTCTCTACTTATATACTGTCCAGTGGGTATCATGGGGTTCTAGGGCTGTGTCTGATTATCTTGAGTGAGTTATGTCACTGGGTTCTGGTAATCAAGTGCAGCCTGATGGTGTAGTGGGTATCCTTGGGTATAGTGGGGAATCCTAACTAAGCTATTTTTACATTTCTAAAAGATTTTTCCCCAGTTACCAACCAGCAAGTTATAGGACATGCCACACTAAGATTGCAATCAGTAGAGGGGATTTTTGATGATCAGAAGTGTACATGAAAGTGAGGATTAAGAAAAGTTTCAGGAAATATATGACATTTGAGTTCTGAAACTACACAACCATGTCTTGCCTTGCTTTAAAATACAAAAAACCTTTTGAATAAGTAGAAAGTAGAGAGTCTTGTACTGAAAGTATCAGTGTAACAAAGACATGAGTGTCAAAGTCAATAGAAGAGTGGAAATGGTTTTGACAGAAAAAAAAGGTTAAAAAAATACTTTGCCATTACCTGGCAAATGCCTTTTCAATGAGAGTGATGGAGAACTTAGAACCAAAAGTTACTCAATGACCTTAAAACCAGATTGACCATCAATAAAGAACATGAATAAGAGAGACTATAACTGTGCCTTGAAAAGATATTTTAATATAGCATTAAAACCTAATAAATTGGATAGGTTTCTAAATCTTTAGATTTTTCAAATCTTTCCATGTGTGACCCTTTGTCTGTCAGAACTCTCTTCAGGTACCTATTGTCTATATTTTACAGGTGGATCCAGTAAAAATCTCTGTGACTATAAAACCCCACGTGGCTCATCTCAATATTCAAAACTACCAAGTGTCAGATCCAAAGGGTACTCCATTTCTCCTCAAAAGGGCATTCCACTGACTTGACACAAAATTGAATTTAGGATCAGCTCAAACTGGACCCTAGAAGGATTTCTCATGGTTAGATAAAAGCCAGCATTCCTGAGGATTCTGTGAAACAGGTTCACAGAGTCATTTTCCTTCCATATGACACATAACTGTGATAGAATATCAAAGTCCATGCTGGCTTCTAGGCTCCTTCAGCCCTTACTCATATATACCTTTTATACATCTCAAAGCCCACTATCCTGGTCCTTCCCACCTCTCTTACTCCTCTCCCACTATGTTAGCTCCCAGACTACTGCAGTTCACATGATTTTCGCCTCCCAGATATCTGTTCATTCTTAAAGGCAAGCTTCTTTCTGCTATTCTCCCTTCTTGCAGATAGCCCTGGCCATGTCTAGTCTGCTTCTTTTTGTCTCTCTTCCAGAGTCTTCCAGATGCCTCTAGATATTTTCTCTCTCTTATCCAGAATAAAATCCTTCCCCCTAATCATAGAGCAACCATTTCAGTACTTTTCTTACTATGCTCCTTACTTATACCACCCAGCTCATTTATATATTCCAGCAACACTTGTGAAAGTTTCACCAGAGTAGTTTATAGTGAGTTCCTTTCACTTAGCAATTTGACTGAGGACACTAACATAAGACAGAATAATGAGGCATTACTGCCAGTCAAATACCATACAGCTATTTATGCTTCTGATTGTTTTGGAGGTGCTAGAGATTGAACCCAGTGCCGTGCACTTCCTAGGCAAGTGCTTTAATTACTGACCTATACACCTCACCAGTGCTTTATGTCTTTCAATAATTATTTATTGAGAACAAATTAAGTAGCAAGGCATGAATTTTTTTAATGATATAGGCTGTTTCTATAATTTCTGAGTATAATATACTGCAAAATTCTTTGGTCAGAGTTAAATGTTTGTAATTCAGTTTGTCCCACCTCTAGTTCCTATCAAGAGACCACCAGGCTCTGTGCTTATTTACAAAAGAACAGCCACTTTCTATTTACACAAGAGAAGCAAAGTCTACCTTCCATAAAATGTATGAAACATTTGTAGTTGCAGAGCCCTGTTGTTCTAATGTTAGATGGTCTTTTAATAAAAAACCCAGAGCCAAATATCAGGGTGAAAGCTGAAAGATCAGAGAAGCAGAACAAGCCACAGCCAACCTCACCTTGCCAACTCCTCAGCCGATCCTGTTTCCAGGAATCCTCAGATTGAAAGCTTCTGAGTCCTCATCCAAAAGGGTCTCAGCTGAACTGTTATAGTTCCTGTTTCCTCAGGCCTTATATACCTTTCTCCACCCTGCTTTCACTTCGTGGAATGAAAGACGTGTGTGCTTCCCTGTACTGGGATTAAAGGTGTGTGCCACCACTGCCTGGCTCTGTTTGTAGTGTGTCCTTGAAATTACAGAGATCCAGACAGATCTCTGCCTTCCTTGTCTTGTGATAGGATTAAGGGTGTGTGCTACCACTGTCTGACTTTTATGTCTAATCTAATGGCCGCCTCTGTCCTCTGATCCTCAAGCAAGCTTTATTGCGGTACACAATATATCACCACAGAGCCCGTCTTCCCTTTTTGAATAGACTTTGCATTCTTTTTTTATTGAAGTCATTGAGAGTGGACACCATCTTGAACTTGGAGGAATATGGGCATGTATATGTCTCCACATACATTCTATACTGTGTAAATTATTAGGAAGAGAATGGGAAATTTCAAGGTTATGTTTCCTAAAGGGAGAAATGGATGAAATCGACGTGGGCAGACTGGGGGTGAGGGGGAGGAATAGAGAGCAACAAAAAAAATTTTGTTTTAATGTTTGGTAAAATTCCAGTTTTTTGAAAGAACAATTACTTACCACTCAAGATTATGATATATCTAATTGGGGAGAAGGAGGTGTTTAGCTTTGGTAAGCAAGTACTTGTTAGGACAAAGGAAATAGACCACTAAAAAAGTCAGGAAGGGAAAGAAATTAGTTTGAAAGTGATAGACCCCAAAACTCAGGGTACTACCTTCTCGGGAGGGTGCCCCAAGAACTCAGACTCCAGACTCCAGTTGATGCAAAAGCAAGAGGATATATT
>LZPO01117000.1:256184-275584 GCA_001675575.1 Neotoma lepida | reverse complement strand
GAGAAAGTTTTTGGTAATTCTATACATAGACTCTCTTGGATAGAAAATCTTTGCCTTAAATCCTTGTGTATCACATATTATAAGGAAGCTGATGTTTCCTATGCTTTTACAATCTATATTTGTCTAGTACAAGGAAAACAGAAACCCATAATCATAATGGATTTTAATTACTCTGAGATTGTAATTTGATATCAATCTAGCATAGATGTCACTAGAAGGCTGGCACAACATGCAATTAGTTTAGATATCCTAGACAACTAATCAAATAACTCACCTAAAATCCATTTCTTCTCCTGAATTTTTTATAATTCATGCAAGTTGTATGAAAGTTTTAGGTTTTACTCTTTGTGTACTTGTATGTTAATGTATTGAAATTCTCTCTATATACTTGGCTTCAGTAATATGACTTAGAACTTATTATACCAGGGGCAGGAAAAACAAATGGACTCCTAATCAGTTGTGGAGTATGAGCAACCAGAGGGAAAAACTGAGAGGTACTGACATCAGAAATAACATCTATTATACAACTGAGGAGACAGCAAAGGAAAGCAAGCATCAGTGATGGCAGCATAGCTAAACACCCAGATATTGGTTCCCATTTATCAAATCTGAGGGTTGGCAAACCTACTGGCAAGGATGAAATAAATAGTAAGGAGGATGGGGTAGATGGTGTCAAATCAGAAAAGCTACAGTAGTTCATAGTAATTTGAAGATGATATTTTAATTGTTCCACACAGATAAAAGCTTTAATATTGTTTAAGTCATTGAACTTCTAATTCTAAGGCATTATCAAAGCATGATTAAAACATTGATTCCTGTGCCTCAATAGTGAGGTTAGGATGATATAAGTAAGAATGCATTATAACCATCTATAAACCTTAATTCAAAAGCCAAAGATCATAGTCTTAAAATTTTAAGTAAACAACTGTGAACCACCCTGGTGCTGGATTTATGAAATTCAATCACCTACAAAGATTTTCTTCAATTTCCCCCCTAGGTTTTGTTTTGTTTTGTATAGATTTTTACAAAGGACAGTGCTTTAAGCAAACATGCATTTTTCACATATTCATAGATGGCCTGTTTCCATAGACTACTCTAATAAATCAGAAAGTTTTTGAACTTTCTTACTAATGAGTTGTTGACAGATGGATCAATTGTCTGACCTTTAGAAAGGAGGATAAGGGACTACAAAATAAAACCATTCAATTTCTATTAGCAGTACCCTCCTCATTTAGATTAACAAATGTTCAGAGTCACCTTCCTAGGGAGTCAAGAAATGGCCAAATGGAGCAAATTTGGTTTGAGAGTTCCAAGACACTGTCTTTGAGTTGTTGAGGTTACTTTGCTTAGTATATCTTGATCTATAGGGATCCACAGAATATAGAGTATATTTGTCTTCTATGTGACCAAAACTGAAAAAAATAGCTAATACTTGTAAGCATTTATATTATTTCATTTGATCATTATACTGTTTGTTATTTCCATTTTAAAGATTTTGAAAAAATATGGAATGATAAATTATTTGTTCCTAGCACAAAGATATCTATTAACAAACTAGACATTTCAACTAAGGTTATCTGATTTTAAATCCAGCAGTATTATCCATTATATAGTTTTTTTTAAATAACAAGAAGGATAATTTTAAAGTAACCCACATGTGTTAAAGAAAAGGTAGCTGTCTTTTGAAGGCATTTCAGTATTAATTAGTAGTTGGATGTGTTTTGAGAACAAAATGAATAGAGCAAAGAGTTTCACATCAAGAACAAAAGTGGTATACTATAAATAAAATGAATCTGAGATTGTCACATGAGAATATATTAAGCACTTGCTGCTGTTCTGATCAGTGACTACCAGGAAAACTTTTGCATTCATCAGTAGTTGACTATGGTGATGAATCAGTGTTGTTGACAGATTCCTAAAACCTTCTGTGATAGACTTATAATTTTTTCCTATGCAGTCAGCCTCCAATCAATCAATGAGTCCACAATGAATCATGAAACACATTTGTTGACAAATAAAACCTTGTGCTCTGTGCCAATCAATCCAACTGTGCCACCACTGTTCCAATTGCTGGCCATGAAATATTACACTAAGACATGGAATTTATGGCTAGAAAGAGCCAGTATCAATCTAGTTATCCTGCTGTCTTTCAGCAGGTGCATCTTGCTATTCAGAAAGCACATCCAACTCTATTGATTCCAAGCACACATCCATCTTAGCCTAAACTCATTTAGCTGCCTACTCTGAATAAATTTTATAATATGCTGTTCATAATTCCTATGTTTTCTTTTTTTAAAGATGGGATGCTTTCCAAACCCTAATATAACCTCCACTTTTCCTTACATGACCCCAGGTCTGTTCTTTTTATATTGGGTTTTAAAGGTTTTTAAATTTTTTTGAAAGTTTCATATTTCAATGAAACATGTTCATATCTATGCCCCCACTTCTCCCACTCCCCTATACATACCTCTCTCAAATTGATTTTTCTCTCTTTCTTTTATAATTCACTAAATCTACCTACAGCTTCCCATATGTGCATGGATGTGAGGCCATCCACTGGAGCATCGGAAATGTGCAAGTTTCCACATCCTCAATAAAAAGTGATTGATTCTGCCTACCCAGCAGCTATTAACTTCTGATACCTTCAGAAAGTTTGAAGTAGAGTCTACTATTGTTTTGTTAAAGGCCTATGCTATAAAATTGCCTTCTAAATGTAGATATTGGCTAAATGGCTGAACCTCCTTCTTATTGGTTAGAAGAACCAATAAGGGGTGAGGCCTGGAGGACACCTCCTTCACCTATAAAAGGACTTACTTGGCTATACTTTTTATAGGTCTTATGTATGTAACCACAGTTCCTATGAGATTATGATTGTGATAACCATGACATGCCCAGAAGCCAACACTTCACAGCACTCTTTACCATCTTTCAGCTCTTATGTTCTTCCTGCCTCCCCTTTTTCAGTGTCCCTTGTACTTTGCTGATGGGGATGTTAATACTGATGTTTCATTTAAGTCTGAACACCTGAAGTTTATTATTCTCAGCATTTTGAACAATTATTGAGCTCTCTCCATTGACTTATCTACTGCAAAAAGTAGTTCTTCTAACCAATAAGATGGAGGTTCACTAAAGGACTATGACTTTCAGTGCCATAGGCTTGACCAGGACTAAAGTACCAGGCATGAAATTTTCTCCTGTAGAATAGATCTTTAATCAGAAAGTTATTAGTTACCCATAGCAGTTGTACCACTATTGCATCAATAGTTATATATTGCTTGGTAGGTCTGTATTGCAGCATGCAGGGCCAAACCATCAATGAGTTTTCTTCCCTAAAAACCTGCACAGAAGCTTTCTGTACTATGAAAGCTAGCCAGCAGGGAGGAAGTTTCCAAGGACATTTGAAATTATCAGAAGTCACTATACATTTTGGCTACAGGAAGTGTATATTAATTATTTTAAAATGAGTTTAGATATAGTTTGAGGTATAAAAGCTTTATGTAAATTTAATACATGTAAAGGGATGGCTTATAGCTCAAAGAAAAAATATATAACATACTAACAAATAAAGATGTTCATGAAAGAGATCATTGAATTCAGAGCTTTGACAACAAAAATTAAATTTAGTAACTAGTCACTTTCAACTCAATGAAATGAATTTTTTCAAATATAGTTAATTACTTATATTAGCATTAATTTCTGCATATTAATAAGACTAATTATAGATTTAGCCTCTTTAATATTTGTTCAGTTAATAGTATTATTTGCATAGTAAGGATGTGACTGAATGGTTTATGCTGTATTGTCAATAATATTTGGGTGTGATTTCAAGTGACAGAAAAACATCACATATAGCATTCAGGGATTCAGATTTTAAAACATGACTGCAAAAGAATATGCCAAACCAAAATAATGCATATGGAAATTGCATATATTTTCAGAAACTATAGAAGGTATGCAGAATTCTACAGTGACTCCAAAGCATCACCTTGCACTACATTAATTGTTTATACATTTAATTAGGATTTCTAAAACTGATTTTGCCTCTGCTGTGCAGATAACTTCAATAATTTCTGCTGACATTATATTAATAATAACAATTCAGCATCAAACTAGTCTGTAATACTTGAGGGGTTAATTTTTCATGAAGTATACAAGTACAGGGACACAAATTTCCATGCTATTCCCCTCTGATTGACTTGTTTTGGATTGACCACAAAGCAACATACTTGCCACATATTATTTTATAATAAAGTATTTGTGTTTTATGTTTTGTATCTGGAGAGTACATAAAAAGCTATACCTTAAGAAATACATCAGTACCTATCCATGCTGTCTAAAAGCCATGAATTCAACAAGAATTTATGAAATTTTCATTGAAGTATCTGATGTGTCACTAAAAAGCATGCATTATTTCTTTTTTAAAAATGCAAGTGAGGGTGGCTATGTATGTAATGAGCACTTAGGTGGAATCCACTGGAAAACATTTCAGGATTTTTACCTCCTAGGTCGTTTGAGGCAAGTTATATTCTTGTTACTACCCTGCACTGTGTAATCCAGACTTGGTGGTTCAAGAGCTTCTGTGTGATTGCCCTGCCTCCAACTCCCAAATTGAAATATAAGCTCTGGGTTTATAAATGCATTCTACCTTATCAGACTTTGTATGTGACTTCTAAGGACCAAGACTCAAGTTGTGCAGCTTGTATAACAAGCATTTTTACCTACTGAGCCATCCATCTGGTCTATGATGTATCATTTGAATGTGATTGTATATCATAGCTTTGAAGTCCAGCATGGATTATCCATGTGTGTTTGGCATTAAAGTGTTCTTTTCTAGAAAGGTTTTTGTCTTGTAGATAGCCTAAAATTTGTGTTCTAAATGGAGTCCATTATTGTTACCCAAACCAGATCTATTAAAAGTATTTTTGTACATTTTGATTACACAAACTATTTGGTTCCTGGGATCCAAATTCTGAAGTTATCATTGACCATCTAATTTTGTTTTTCTCAGTCCTCTTGTGCAGTGAGCATACAGAAGTCACAGGTTTCATTATATGCACATCGTTATAATTTGCTCATGTTCATCTTTAATTAGACTTCTGTTCCTATTCTTCCCCCTTGTAGTGCCCCGCCTTCCCTCAGATTATATCCATTCTGCTCTATTTCCTCTTTTTGTTGCTCTGTTTCAAATATGTATGTATGTATGTATGTACATATATAAAGTCTACATGAGAAAAAATATATGACTTTGCTATACATACAATTCTCTTAATCCACCTTACATATCTCAGTATATATTTCTTTCCTATTCTCATGTGCAAACTAAATGCCTGTTCTTTTCTACATTGCTCAATTAAACTTTCCTTCCTTTGTGTGTGTGTATGTGAGCTGTTCAGGTTCTCACTACATATCCCTGGCTGGCCTTAAGCTCACTTGGGAGACAAGGCCAGCTAAGTCCATCAAAGGCATTGAAGGGATTAAAGGCATGTCCTGTCACACCTAGAAAACCTTGCCTCTTTTGAGAGTTGTTATTTTTAAAAATACTTTTAGATTTATTTATCCTATTTTTTGTACACATATGTTTTGCCTTCATGTATCTATGTATACCAAGTGTGTGCATGGTGCCTCTAGAAGGGAAAAGGGGGAATAAGAGTCACAGATGGTTATGAGACACCAGGTGGTGCTGTGAAGCAAACCATGGTCTTCTACAAGAGTACTAAGTGCTAGTAACCCCTGAGATAGTTCTCCAGCCTTTTGGGGATTGTCTTGATCTGTTGAATACTCTGGTTTGTTTTGTCTATATTTTATCATCATCAACATCATCATCATTACCATCATCATTTTCATTATAGATGTCTGTTTTCTAGTGAGAAAGAAAAAGAAAGCATGTGGATTGGAGTATTTGGGGGAGGTGGGAAGGATTTGGGAGTAGTTGGGTAAGGGGAAACTGTAATCAGAATACATTGTATGAAAACAACTTATTTTCAATTAAAATAATAAAATATTTTTGAAAGACCAGGGAAAATCTTGTTTCTTTTCCTACTCCCCATAGTAGAGTACTGAAAAAGATACTAAATATCTTCTGTTGTGTAATAGTCCATAACTATAATAATACCCCTGTCAAGAATTAAAACTTCTATATACACACAAGTCTTATTGGAAGAATAGATGTTTTATAGCCAGTTATTCCCTTTACCAATGATATAGATTGCAAATGTGACAGTGGAAGACTGAAAATAGTGTCGAAGGATTTCGATTATTGTTAAAATTTCAGATGACTTGCATTCCATAGAGAAGAGCCTTAATGTTGAATAGCTGATCTGTAAAAAATTTTGTACTGGTATTTATAATAGACAACAAATAAAATGTCTACAATGCAAGTCAGTGCGTAACTTTCAGAGTATCTACCATTGTGTTCATCCACAGAATCACTACTGAGATTATTGTGGACAAAAATCTTCACAGTCCATTATCAGCGTTATTGCTTTGAGACAACACTGTATGTGCACATTTTCATCACTCAATCAAATCCAATGAACATCTCAGACATTTTCAATCTTAGAACAATTTTGCTTGGCATTGACAAATACAATGATATTTCTACATGACATTTTGTTTCAATTGGTCATGAAGAAAGTGACTTTTCATGCTATGGTTATTGAACTGACATCTGTAGTACCCAGTCTTCAAAGCAATGAACCACAATAAAGGTAGTGCTGCTAGGTTTATGGACATGGTTTGAAAGCTCAGCACTGGAAAACTATAAAACTGCATCAGTCCAATGTGTAGGAATTTTTGTTTTTGAAAAGGAAGTATTTAGAAGAAAATGATGAAAAGATATTTATATTTACTATCTTTTCATATAAGTTAATGAAGTTCATATAAACAGAACAGCAATTAATCATGAAATGAAGTCTTTATCTACCTGCTATAAAAGCAGAGAATTATTCATTGTTAGCAATATGTAAGGGAAGGCAAGATAAGAATTATTATTTTCCTCTAGCTATCAGTGGGATCAGACTTCTACCATTTATTTTTGTGACATAAAATTCACATGTTATGTTCCTACATTCTCTGATGGACAGTTAGTAAACTATATTTCATCTGCATTACAGAAGACAAAGAACCTTAATATATCATCACTTGTAAGAACTAGATATTTTCATTCATCAATTGTTTTCACATTTCTGGCATGAACTTTTCTCTATGATTTTCATTTTTAAACACACATGCATAGATATGCACATACTAGTGTGGCAACTAATATTTGTATCTATGCCATGGGTTTTTAAACGGGGAAAACACCTAAAAAACAACTTGTGAGAATCTTTTCCCTTTTCAGGGTCTTTAGTGACACATGACACACACACATACACACACACACACACACACACACACTACCACAAAACATAAAATGTTAATAATCACAACTAATTTTGCAAAGTACAGATATGTGTGATAATTTATTTATTGAGTTATGATGCATTTACATTTTATTCAAAATGTATCTCAATAATGTAGACTTTAAAACCATTTTCAGATAAATAAAAATTATGTCAGCACACTTAGCTTCAATCTCTGGAAGGCAAGGTATTATGTATACTTATTTTATACCTATTATAAACTATTATAGCTTTATAACTTTCAAATTCCATTTAAGATTATTGAAAAAACTCTTTGGAATTTTTTTTCTCACTACACTCTAGTTTAGTTCTATTTCTAAATCTATGGTTTTCAAAGCCTGTATTCTCATGTACTCTCATAATAGGCTAGTGCCACTGCCACTGTAGATAAATGAGTTGACCTTGTTGATGTTCCTGCATGTCGCAGGGAATTGAAAGCCCAGCTGAGAGCAATTACAAGCAATATTACTACCTTGGCAGGAGCTGTCAAGACTCACATTACTGGTCGGATGCTGGATATGTGTATGCGGAATGACAGTCACAGAAACACGGCATTTCCAATCATCTGTAGAGAAGGAAGAAAGTCATGATGTTCTGAAAGCTTTCGTTTTTATGAAATAACAGAGCAGTGAAAATGCAGTTGTGTGTGTTTCTGTGTAGACATCTTTGTGTGTGTGTATGTTTGTGTCTGTGTGTGTATCTGTGTGTGTATGTATGCATGCATGCAAATGCATGCATGAACGTTTGTGCATGTGAGTGTGAAGGTCAGAAGTAAATGTGGGATGAGTTTTTATAACTCTACCTCAGTTTTCAAGACAGAATCTATCAGTGAACCTGGATCTCACCATTTAAACTGGAACAGCTGACCAATAAGCCCCAAATCTCTGCCTCACCAGTGCTGGGATTACTTATGTTCGGTGTAAGATCTAATAGGAACACTGAACTCAGATCTTTATTCTTTTGCATCAAGCACTTTACTGACAAAAACTGCTACACACATACCAAACCTGAGGTATTTCATTAGCTGTCACCACTCTAGAGGCAGTGGGACACTGAGAACAGAGCTTTAAAAGAGGCAGACTTAAGTCTAATGCAATAGCAAACATTATTCAGAGCCTTACACAATTTATAAACTGAGGGGTAAGTAAGGTCACATGATTTCAAGCTGTACACAATCACAAGGACAAGCTGCGTGTGGCAAAAGCATGCTTTTTCCCCCATGGAAGTATGTAAAGGGTAGTTTGAACATTTCATTGAATAACAGGATAAAGTATTAATGAACAATCTGAAGTAAACATTCATATCCAGTACACCTGGAAAGAGCAGGAAAGCAAGAACAGTTCTATGTTTTGAAGAAACTGAGGTCACAAAGCTCTTGTTTTCTTGGAGTACTCTCCCAAGCATTCAGGCTTAAAGAAATGCCAAATCTTTCCCCTGGTCAGAGTATAGATGTTGAGAGTGCATGGAGAAAGTATCAACCGCAGCTTTCTGGTCCTGAATGCTGACAGTGTGTACAGAGACTGTTAAACACAGCTTCCTCCTCCAGGCTGACTGCACCCTGAGACTGCTCCCCTACAAAGACCTCCTATTGACATTAGCTAACCCTCTCCCATCTCCTTCATGCTCTGTGACTTCAACATTTTTCTATGGGTTATTTAAAAGTGGTATAATTAATATATTTTGAGTTCAGAATTTTTCCAGTTATCAAAGAGAAGTAGTAAGTTCTCTGGTTATACGTAAGGTTTTGGATATTTCTCTTTGTTATTATATCAAGCACATTTTTAAAGTTATTAGGTGCAAGAAAGATTAGGAGTCCTTAAGCCTGAAATGTCAGGCCATGAAATAGGCCACATATAGGCTGTGTCTCCCTACCCCAATTAACCTAATCTACACAATATGTCCCAGATATGTTCATAAGCTTGTCTGTTTGGTTATTCTAGATCCTGTCAAATTAGCAGTTAATATAAACCACTTTAGACAGGGAAAACTGGTATAAGTTGAATTTGTTCTGCTGTATTTTTAAGAAAGGTATTTATTCAGCTGATTGGGATTGCTTGAGGGAAATACTGATATAGTTCCAGAAAGATCACCAGTGAGTCCTGAAAGAAGTAGAGAGATTGAATCATGCTTATTTCCATAGTCATTGTCCATGTAACAATGTCTCTGTCTTTATTCTGCCTGCTGTAGTGTGTAAAAGGAAGAAGTCCTTTGTGTATTTAGTGAATTTTCAAATTTAATGCTAAATCCTAGGTAAGGAAAATTAAAGCATGTCATTGGGATGTTGATGCATGAAAGTATGGTTACCTTTTTAACTAATTCTACACCTGTATTGTTTAACTGACAAAAAGACAATACAAAAGTACTTTCTGTGTTCAAATCACCTGCATTAAGGGAGCAGTGGACAATAGTACTGGCTGCTCTTCCAAAGGATCTAAGTTTAATTCTCAGCACCAACATGGTGACTCTGAACCCTCTGTAACTTCATTTCTGGGGAATCCAATGCCATCTTCTGCCCTCCTTGGGCACCAGGCATGCATGTGGTGCAGATAAACATGTAGGCAAGACACCCATACAAATTAAAACAAAACAAATCAAATCTGCAACAAGTATTTGAAAATATTTGGAGTACAGAGACTAAAGAGTAAGCTTTTTGTATTCTATTTGAATGAAAAGTTGTATGACAAGTCTGATGATTTATATTGTCAACTTGACAGGATCTAGAATCTCCTAGGTGATAAACCCTGGGCATGTCTGTGAGGGAGATTCTAAAATGGATTAATTGGGATAGGAAGACATACCCTATGTCTGGGTAGCACTAATCCATAAAGTGGGGTCCCAAATTGAATAAAGAAGAGATGAGTACTACCCTTCATCTGTCTCTGCTTCATGACTGAGGGTACAATGTGACCAAACATCTAATGCTACTCCTACCATGTCTTTCCTAGCAGACATGATGGACCTCAAGCTATGATAGATATTCCCTTCCTCAAGTTGACTTTCTCTTCTATAAGTCAAAGGACACCATCAATAGGACAAAAAAGCAGCCTACAGAATGGGAAATGATTTTCATCAACTCCACACCGGATATAGGGATAATATCCAAAATGTATAACAAAGTCAAGAAACTAGATATCAACAGGCCAAATATTACAATTAAAATATTGTTACAGATCAAACGAAGAGTTCTCAGTAGAGGAAACCAGTATGGCTGAGAAACATTTAAAGAAATGTTTAACATCCTTATACATCAGGAAAATGCAAATCAAAATGACTTTGAGATTCCATCTTACACCTGTCATAATGGCTAACTGCAAGAGATCTGTTCCAGAGGGGTTCAGGTCCCAAAGAGGATGTGTGCAGTTAGTGAAGGGAGAGATAGGGGTAGGATGGTAGGGAGGGGAGGAGACTGACGGGATCTAACTGGATCTGCCACGTTTATTGAAAGAAAAAAAAACTGTACCTTATAGTTGAAGGTTGGATTAAAGGGGAGAAAGGAGGTATGTGAGCTGGGGTGTGGCTCCAGATCAGGCATTGAGCAAGCTAGCATTGACCTTGACAATTTAATAGGCATTGAGTCATATGCTAAAAAAAGGGCCACAGATTCCTTCTACCAGAGGTAGAAATGTCTGCCTTTTTAGCAAGCAGGAACTTTAATTCTCTGAGGGAATGGAGCCTTGTGTCTAAATGCCTGAGCTTGGGAAAAGGACTTTCTTAGGGAATCAGACACTCCATTATAGAATGTTGCAGTTTCTTGTATGACTTAGTTTATCCAAATGGCTAAAGCTTAAAAGTGAGCAAAGACAAGGCTAGAGAAATATTACTATAAACCTGAGACCTTAAGAATTTATAAATCCTGATTACCAAATTTACCTTATTTATCAAGCATATGTTACTTATCTAAAATTTCTAGCCGCTTGGTATTGACTTGTATAGGAGTACACAGAGTTATCATGCTATATGGTTTCATGGTGGTGGGGATCTTTTCCAAATAATCATTTTGTTTAAAGAGACAGCCATTGTATGCATTTTCATCCTTCAAAGTCTCCACAAAATTTTCCGAAGGAAAAGACATAATAGTGAGAATCATTAAAAATGAAGGTAAATGAGTGCTGGAGAATCGTGATCCACAAAGTTGAAATGCTGGAATTTTGTCTAGCAGCAAAGGTTACCATGAGGTCCAAACCAACTAAAGTAAAAAAACACAAGTGGCTGGGTGGTGATGGTGCTCGCCTTTAATCCTAGCACTCAGGAGGCAGAGGCAGGTGGATCTCTGTGAGTTCGAGGCCAGCCTGGGCTACCGAGTGAGTTCCAGGAAAGGCGCCAAAGCTACACAGAGAAACCCTGTTTCGAAAAACAAAATAAAAACAAAACAAAACAAAACAAAACAAAACAAAAAAACAAGTAACATCTTATGCTGGTGAAGATTAGAATAAGGGGAACACTTCTCTGTTGTGAGTAGGAATGCAAATTTGTACAACCACTATGGAAATCAATATGGTAGTTCCTCAGAAAATTGGGAATAGATCTCCATCAAGACGCAGCTATACCACTCTCTGGCATACACCAAAAGGATGTTTCATCCTACCACAAGGATACTTGCTCAACTATGTTCATATCAACTTTATACATAAGATACAGAAACTGGAAACAAATTAGATGACCCTCAACTGAAGAATGGATAAAGAAAATGTGGTACATTTACACAATGGAGAATTACTCGGGTGTACAAAAAAAAAAAGACATCAGACCCAGAAAGACAAACATAATATGTACTCAATTATAAGTGAATATCAGCTGTTAAATTAAGGATAATCATGATAAAATACACTGACCAAGAGAGGTTAGGTGGGTGGGGGGCTCTCCTTGGGAATATTCTTGCAATAGAATAGATTTTACAGGTGGATTGGAGTCAGGTGGGGATGGGAACAGGAGAGAACAAGTGGGATTGGGGAGTTGGAGGTGGGACAGAGACAGGGGATATAACTGGAATTGGGGGACATTTGGAGAGCAATGTGGAAATCTAGTGCAGTGGAAACTCCCTAGAATCTTCGAGGGTGACCCTAGTGAAGTCTCCTAGTAAAGGGGTATACGGAATCTGAACAGGCCATTTTCTGTAACCAGGCAAGGTTTCCAGTGTGGAGCTGGGACATTAACCCAACCACAAAACTTTCAACCTACAATTTGTCCTGCCTGCAAGATGTGCTGGGGCAATGGTGGTGCAGAACTTGTGGGCGTGGCCAACTTGAGCCCACACAGGAAGAGGAAGCCCATACCTGACACTGCCTGAATGGCCAGGAACCAAAGGCTGCATAGCCCAGAGACTCAGGATAGAACCAAACACTAACTACTGCAATAAACAAACAAACAAACAAACAAATAAATGAAATGGTTCTTAATCATATTCTTCTATAGTCACAGAAAGGTGCCTAGCCTGACAGTCTGTCATAAGAGAGGCTTCATCTAGCCACTGATGAGAGAAAATGCAGAGACCCGAGGCCAAACATTAGGCAGAGCTAGGAGAATCCTCACAAAGGGGGGAAGAGTTGAAGAAATAGGTGTTGAGGAAACCAAGACAACAGGGCGCACAGAATCAAATAAGCAGGACTCATAGGGACTCACAGAGACTGAGGAGACAATCATGGAGCCTGCATGAGTCTGTGCTAGGTCCTCTGAAGAGGTTCCATGATTGTCTCCTCAGTCTAACAGTTATGTAGCTTCCTGTTCTTGTGAGACTCCTAACAGTGGGAGTGGGGGTGTATCTGTGACTCATTCACCTGTTTGTAGGATCCTTTTCCTTCTATTGGGTTGCCTCTCTTATGCTTGAGATGAGGGTTTGTGTCTAATCTTACTGTAACTTGTTATGTCATGTTTGTTCAATATCCCTAGGAAGCCTGCACTTTTCTGAAAAGAAATGGAGGAAGAGTGGATCTGGGAGAGAATGGAGGCAGAGGGGGGAGGGGGGAACAGGGAGGAGTAGAGGAAGGGGAAACTGTTGTCAGGAGGTAATATATGAGAGAAGAATAAACAAAAGTAACTCACACAACTAGAATCAAAGAAATATCTGAACACCTGAGAAATTTCCTTGCTATGTTTACTAAAACAAATGAATTAGTTGTTTTTAGAATTTTCTTTAATGAGGAAAAGAACTTTTAGTACATATTCATATATGCATATATGTGCACACAAACACACACACAAACACAGACACACACACATTTCAGCCTCATAAAGAGATTTTAGCTTTTTAACTATAATGTTAGGCAACATTTAGCTTTTTGGAGTATAAATCATTTTATGGCTTTCCAAAAGTCATTTCTCTTATTACTTTTAAGCTAAACGTTGTGAATTTTGCAACACATTTTGACTCAGTGTCTACAGATGAAGTAAGGACTTCTGGTCATTTTTGATAAAGTTGGTTCTGGCAAACATATAAACTATACTTTGGTCAAATGTCATCACCTTTGCCTGTTTCTTTCTTTCCTTGAGTTTTCAATTTCATTATTTATATTTGGACTTATATTTCATTATTTATATTTCATTATAATTTCATGATTTATATAATGGACTTATGTTTAAACCTTTTGAGAGTAGTAAGATGGTGAATTGAGACACTTATCATCAAGTCTGATGACCTCAGTTTGATTCCTAGAACACATAAAGGAGAGAACAGAGTCTTGCAAACTGTCCATTGATCTACACACACACACACACACACACACACACACACACATTAAATATAGCAATAAATTAAAATTTAAAATTTGAGACTTAATATGTAACTGTAAGGTTCACTTTGGCACTAAAACTATATAGCAAACAGTCAATGAATGCCAGCAATATAAAACATTAGAAACTGATAGCTGTGAAACTAAGTTTTAAGTTTTCATATGTTATACATATATATGTATATATACATATATGTATATATTTATATAAACATACATATATAATGTCTGAAGCAAAATATTGACAGCTATCTTGGCAGCAAGTCTGTTCCATGTGTGTGCATATCAATACCAATCTACTCTTTCAAAATCCAAAAGTGGAATTTCCACATAACCATTAGGAAAATAAAGGAAATAACTGTCTTTAGACATCTTACTCACATTCACATAAGTATTATAGTTGTTTTGAGTTTGCACTTATATCAATACATACTTTTCAATTTGGAAGCACTGACAGACTTAAAGAATAATGTTTTAAATTTTAATATTCATAATAATCATTACTAAATGGTAAAACACCCTTGTCACTTCTCTTGCTGAGGCAGAAAAACAAGCATATGGAGTATCTAGAAAATATATAAAGGCCACTTAAAGCTTCAAAAGTAAGAGCATATAAAGAAATGCTATCCAGTATAATTTACAGGATAATTCAGGGAAAATTTTGACAAGGGACAATAGGTTTGCATTGAACCTGAAATATTTCCTTTTTGAGTAGGTCACTGCTCCATGTAACACTATTTCCATGTATGGGTTTTTGAGCTTTGTTGTCATATAACCTTAGGCAAGAAAGAATCATTTAGTGCATTGAAGTAGGAATACACCATTCCTATAGCTTATGCAATTCCTTCTCAATGTGAAACCAGCTTAGTTTGTGAATCACCCACACTCTTAATACCACAGTCTTAAAATACAGGATAGTGCTGTGCAAAGAAAGAGTTAACAGTTATTGTTTTCACACTAGTCATGATTTATAAAGTTACCACTAAGTCCAGAATTAATGAATATTGAACTATTATTTGCTAATGGTCTACAGGTTAAGATGCTTGCAAGCCTCTGCTCACATTTTCATCATTTGACACATTCATGGCCTTATTTTATGAATATGTATGCCTTAAGATACCTGCTTTGACATGTATTGCTGATTCATTAACATTAAGCTCTTGGATTACCACACTAGAACTCATGCCTGAATGAATGTCTTCTAAGACAAATATTTTCCTAAGGCATATGGCATTCTCCTCACACAAGAAATACTAGGCATTATTTTAAGTTATAGAGTCAATAATAAACATCCACTTCAACAGCATGCTTGGGGCCACTAACCAAACAATACACAAACTTCAAAAATATGACATTAAACTGGATATGGAAAAGTAATTTCTTTTTACTATAATATTTAAACAAGAAGGCAGATGGTTATCTTTTTCAACCCTAAATAAGCATATATACCAGTTTAATCAAATATTTTGCAACTCTGCATATGTTTATAAATGAATGAAAGCATAAGTATTGCTTTTGGAATTGCAAATAAATTATAATTGTAGGTGAATTTGCAATTATAGAACTTGTGAAATGAAGATTAATTGTAGATATGAATAATTTTCATAAAGAAATAAAAACTCAGAGAGGATGACTTACTCAGATTTATCATGATGTAGCACAAGACAAGAATTTAGCATTTCAGAATTTGCTAGGACAAGGAAGAAGTAAATTTAGAGTGTCTGAGAGCACCAGAGAACTAAGCACCTGTTATCTATAAATTTCACAAGCTCCTAAACTGCCTCTAAATTTTGTCTCTATAGCTGTCTGTATTTAAATAATTCATTCCCTGTGTGTGATCTTGTATTGTAAAACAGAATGCCTAATCATGTGTTTTCTCAGAGGGCAGTACAATTGTAACTCATTCATATGAGATTAAAAACTACGGCCTTGATTTTCACGTTTCATTACTGTCATATTTGACAACTTCGCAGTACTTGTTCACCCAGGACATTATATTTCTAGTATTTTCTTAGTAAATGGATAGCACACCAATTGAAAAAAAAAAGAAAAATGGAAACACCTCTAGTTATCATGATGGACATCTGTAATCCTACTACTCTGGATGTGGAGGCAGGAGAGTGGTGAATTCAAAGCCAGTCTCATCTACATAGTGAGCTTGAGACCAGCCTGGACTGCTAGAAGCCCTATCCTTCGAACCACCTCCATCCCCCAACAATGAAGGAAAAGCTTTTTTTTATTTTATCTTACTTTAATATTGCATATAATTGGGTTTTATTTTTTAACTCCTATTTTTTCATTTTTCAGACAAGATCTTTCTAGGTAATCAACAGTGGCCTCTATGATCCTCCTGCCTCCAGCTTCCCATGTGCAAATGCCAAACTACCATGATACATGTATATGGTAAGAAATGAGAACTTAACTGTTTTATATATATAGCAGATAGAAAGCACCACTCTGCATGCTTTGGCCCTTTAGTCATCATGATTTCATGACAGATACATTTGTATTTCATTAGAAATACATTTACTAATTTCTTTGTATTGCCATCATAGAATAAAAATTCCTTATACCAACTGAAACCAGGATATAAGACATCATGACACATCCATAATAATTCGGAATGTCTAAAAGTCTACTGCTTTCACTATTTTTTTGTTAAACATTTAAAAGAGCTGTTAATAAGTAGTAAAATGGATAAAATTCTATTTCGCCTTCTTGTGAGTTCACTTTTATCTATGGTGAACATATTAATAAGGAAAGAAATGACAAGAAGTAGAGAAATAGGAATAATGTGCAAATTGCTTCAAATTATTAATCTAAATTGACCATCTTTAATAATGGGAACTGTACTGACCTTGGATTGTGCTGCTTTTTCTACTTAGAATATAACGATCAGAGATAACTTAGGGCTTGCACTCCAGTGCATTTAAAAAAGTTTTCAATTTGCCAAGTAATCGCCATTTCCCTGAAAAAACTGTGAATGCTGCCAGGCACTTTCAAGCCATTCATTTGCACCCTGGCTGTTTGTTGTTTGTCTTTGTACTCTTTATATTTAGTAACTATTTTTTGATTATCACTAATGTGCTATGTCCTAAAAAGAAATATAACAACTGTGCCTCATTCTATTTCTCTTTTTCTGTGCATTTCAATTCTAGTTTGCCATGTGGGGCAATGAGATATGAGGGATAGAACCTATGAAACAAAGGAGGGGATGTTTATATAGATTAGTCATTTTGGGCCAAGTTGATAATTGCACCATGATAAAAATTTTAAAGAAAGATTGACTCATTAATAAGCCACCAAATTGCCAAACTTAATACTTTCTTTCAGTGTTGAGCAAATAGCAAAGACCTATGACACTACTACTTGGAAAATACCCCTTAATAAATAGTAATTCAAAAATATCTTTGAAATTGACACTGAAATGTCGAATTTCCTTAGTCCTTCTCTAGTATTCTCTTGTTGTCTTCTCACTTATCTTACCTCTAGGATTCGTGTCAGTTAATTCTGATATTGTAGTAGATAATGACTAGAAAATCCTGTGATACCAATAAGTCAAAATAGTCCACACTGTTTTGCAGAGAATGATGTGGCGGAGGATAAAAAAGGAAGAGATTATTTATTTATGGCTTTCGGGATTACAGATACTAGGATTTTCTTTTCCCTTACATCTAAATCATCTCTGTGCAACCATAAAAGTGACTACTCAATTTCAAATCTCATCCAAAGAGGAGGGCTCACGTAGGCGTATTAAGTTCTCATTTCTTACACTACAAACTGGATAGTCCATAATATAATCATGTTTCTCAAAGTTGTTTGCTATGATCCTTTAAGATTATTTATACATTTCTTATATTCATTCACCTCTCACTTTGAAATATTAATACCATAGATGTACTTCCCTGTGGCCATAAGAGGGTCACTAACTACTATAATATTATTATATTTTCTTTATAAGAATGATTTATTTGCTCCTTGGAGACACTGCTTCTGTTGAAAATGAATGGTATAGTGTTTTGTTATGTTATAAGCATAGAGGGAGAGCCTTATAAACTGGAGTCCTATTACCTTCAGTTATCATAGGTTTCTGTAACTACTCTTATTAAAGACCATTAATCCTCCTTTGCCATTCAAAATGTCACCACAAAAATGCCTAATTCGACTGTATATGCTCTTGTCGCAAGTGCACACTCAAACCCTTTTCACTTATAATTGCTGGCATTGGAAGTAGAAAAAAATTCTGGATGTTTTTCAACTTCTAATTTATGATCTCAAATAGCCATGATGACTATAAGGGTCCATTATGAGTAAGAAATATGCCCTTTATGCACACTTTTAGCAAATCTTTTGTAGAAAACTCCCTAACAAAGCAGCCCACATGACCACTAATAGGAAAAATTCATGTATCATTCTGGTACATAGAGCAGAGTGCTTTTCTCCCTTTTTATGAGCCAAAAGTACATGGAAGGTTATAGAATATTGTTCATGTCAAGTAGCCATTATACTATTCCATACATAATACTTTACTGACTATAAAATAACACTTGAAACCAATCAGAGTCTCTATGCTTCATATAATGGTTTCAAGAGGGCAATAATGGGAAATAGCTGCCTAGAAATACTCATTCTAAAGAATGAAAGCCAGAAATGACAATGTACTCATACAATTTTAATTAACTTCTAGCACAATGTATTTGTGTCCTTTTTATATTTCTTAAGTGTATATATGATGGGTAATTGATGTGCAAGATACTATCTTCCCAATTAGGCTAGTAATACTTAGCGTGTAATTCAAAAGTGGACAAATTAATATGAATTTGTTTTCCTTTATTTTTAACAAATTCTCATATTTTAGATGGTGTTTTAAAGGATTAATATAACATCCTGACATGAGAAGCAATATATATATCCATAATTTTTTTTGAAATCCTAGCTGATTAAATTCTGTGGAACTTTAAAATGAAATTAATTAAAATCATGTATGCTAAATTTTCAAATCTATTATAGCAGAAGAGAAGAGAATGACTATTACTTCATAAAAAAATCTTATAGGGTACTCTGAATAGCCAATATTTAGACACTTACCCACATATATGCCCCATTCCTATATTGTTAGCTTTATCATTATATTAATGATAAAATAAGAAAACAATTTTATTAGTATTTTATGATCAGATCAATTCTGATACCAGAACTGTTTGTTATTTTACGTTGTCACTTAGAAAATAAAAATTTCCTGCAGGAGTGTATTTATATGTTTGTACCTTTCTAT
>LZPO01117000.1:227348-255922 GCA_001675575.1 Neotoma lepida | reverse complement strand
TCATGCTCAGATTTTTTTAGGTTAAGTTCTGAGGATAAAATGCAGGTGTTCTAGTTCCATGTATTTGCCTGCATATTTCATGATGTCATTTTTAATGGTTTAGTAATACTCCATTGTATAAATGTATCACATTTACTTTATCCTTTATTCTGTTGAGGGACATTTAAGTTGTTTCCAATTTCTGGCTATTAGGAATAGAGCAGCAAGTAACATGGTTGAGCAGTGAGGTATCACATAATCACAAAGACAAATATGGTATGTTTTCACTTATATGAGGATAATAGCTATGGCGTCAATGAAAACTAACCTACAATCTATAGAACCACAGTGGGTAGATATAGAGTAAGGGACTAGAGGAAATAAATCTCCTTAGAAAATGGAAATAGAATTGATAGCTGTGAATAGATAAAGACACGAGAATGTGAGGATCAAATCAGGAGGAAAGAGGAGGGGAGAGGGGGTTGTGCAAAGGAATTTAGGGAAAGACAGATGAAATTAAGGGGCTTTTGAGGGGTTGTATGGAAGCCTATTGCAGTAGAAACTTTCAAGAACTATATACAAATATGAAGGCACTTTAAATGAAATTTCCAAATAATGGAGTCCCAACTGGACATCTATTGTCACCAAATGAAGCTTCCAGTACTGGGATTGGGTTACATCTAATTGAATTATTGGTCAAAGAGGCACAAGGGGAATCCCCACACAGCCCAGGATGTTGCCAAGACTATAGATGGCTCTCCACAAACTAACAGTAAAGCCCACTTGCTGAAGACAATACCTACACAACTCATTAAAAATAGAGATGTTGAGTCAGTGCCTACATTGAGCCATCACCATCGTGTTCCATCATCTTTAGTACAGGAAACTACTCTGCATGCTCTCAGAAGAAAAACGTTAACACCAACCTAGGCACAAACTCTTTATCTGCAATGGTGTCCTACCTGTGAGATATGCCAGGGCAAGTTAAAGCTTTTGGTGTAACCAAACAATGATTGATTTGGCTTAAGCCCACTCCATGAGATAGAAGAACCTGTGGCCAACACTGCTTGGGTGATCAAAATCCTGAGAATAGACAGATCAGGCACCGAGGGTACTGGCAATACTGGTCTAAAAAAAGAAAATAATGTAGTGATAGAATGACTCCTAATGATAATCTGCTATATGCATAGATCAGTGCCTTGTTCAGCTATCATCAGAGAAGCTTCTGCCTGCAACAGATGGGAACAAATACAAAGACCCATAGCCAGACATTACACAGAGAATGAAAGACCTTGGAACACTCAGCCCATGTCTCCATCAAATATTTCCCCTCAGAGCTCATGGAACCGTACAGAAGAGGAGGCAGAAAGAATGTATGAGCCAGAGGGGCTGGAAGACAACAAGAAAACAAGGTCCCCTAAATGGACATGAGCAAAGTTCATGTGAATTCACAGAGACTGAAGCAGTATGCACAAGGCCTACATGGGTCTGCAGGAGGTATTTTGTATATATATTACGGCTTCCAGTTTAATGTTTTTATGGGATTCCTGAGTGTATGAATGAGTGAGTCTCTGATTCTTGTGCCTTTTCTTAGGCTCTTTTTCCTGCTGTTAGTGTATATTGTCTAATTTAGATGTGATGATTTTTGTTTTATCTTATCATATTTTATTTTGTTATATTTAAAAAATGGATGGATGGATGGATGGATAGATGGATGAATGAATAAATGAATGAATACCTAGCCACTAAGATAAAAGTTAACAAGTGAACTATCGCTTATACCTGCTGGGAGAGGGAAAAAAAATCAGTTTTCTCGAATAGGGTTTATCAACCACTTCAGGAAAGGCCTGATGTTCAGAAGTTGATGACCAATATATAATTGGAATCCAGTTTTTGGTTTGATTGTTTGTTTGTTTGTTTGGTGTGTGTGTGTGTGTGTGTGTGTGTGTGTGTGTGTGTACATGTGCTTTTATTTGATTATAGTTTGGTGTTTTGCTTTTCCTTTCTGGGTGTTGTTTTATCATGTTTTATTGGTTTGGGGGAATTTGTTGTTGCGTTGGGTTTTTGTTTGTTTTTTGAGAAAGAACTTAGAATTGGGTAAGGAGAGATAGAGGATCTTGAAGGACTTGTGGGAGGAGAAGAATATGATCAAAATATGTTTAAATTAAATTTAAAAAAATAACAAAAAATGCCTGTACCCCCACACATGATTCCATAACTATTTCTCTAGTCTGGATTATATCTATGCACATTATTTTAATTGTTCACTAATTAAATATGTTTTATAATACCTACTCACATATAGTATATAATTTGGAAAGACTGGCATATCTATAGTCACAAATCTATAACCACAATCAATATAATGGTATATTCATTATTCCTCAAAACATTTCTACTAACTCTTTACAATACTTCCATACTACCTCTCTACCTCAAATAACTATCAAGTTGCTTTTATTTGGCATTTATTATCAACTAATTTTATTATTCTAGAGTTCTGTGTATGTAGAATTTTCTTTCATTTTTCCTCAACAAGCAAAATGATTTGGAATGCAGTCCATGTTGTTCTGGATAGCAATAACACTTTATTGTTAATTGCTTAGCACTATATACTATCATACAGACATGTCATAATGCATTTGTGTAGTACTCAATTATTGATGGATATAAAAGATGTTTTCCAATTTAGGTAATTAAAAGTAACATTTAATAAGCTTTTATAAATATTTTTAAATGAATGTATACTTTACATTTTATATTATATATATAAATATTATGTATGTATTTATAT
Organism: Neotoma lepida; assembly: GCA_001675575.1. Lineage (NCBI taxonomy): Eukaryota > Metazoa > Chordata > Mammalia > Rodentia > Cricetidae > Neotoma > Neotoma lepida. The sequence continues at coordinate 253,149 of LZPO01117000.1, read as the reverse complement.
TATTTATATATTTATTGTTTTATATTTTGGGTAAATCACCTACATGTTTCACAGTCAGTAATATAGTAATTAATACTCATTGATATATTATGAAATTGTCAAAGAGTTTTACAGATTATAACAGTTTTCATGGTCAGCAACACTGATTGAGAGATCTAGTGACCCCAGACATTGTCAATATTTTTATATCATGTTGATTAGTTATTTTATTGCTACACATTCTAATAGTTTTGTATCTCATTTTTATCTCTTTCATTTGCATGTGATTAGTGAAGAATTATGGCTTATGTGTTTAGTTTCCATCCACATATGTTTTCTAAAATATCTATCCCTGTTATTTGTCCATTTTACTATTTGGTTGCTTCTTTGTTTTTTCTTTGTTCATTTATTTAATTTTATGAGCTATTTATTTCCTATACCAGCTCCTTTTCTGATAGATAATTTACTAAAATTTTAAAAACAGTGTATAAACTCTCTACCTTTTTATTCTCTTAAGATTGCCATGAGATATCAAAGTTCTTAATTTTAATTCAGCCAAATTTATCATGGTTCCTTTGTGGATAATCCTGTCTTTGTGGTATGAGGTATGGGTTATATTTTTCTTTATTTTGTGTACTGATATGCAATTGTTCAGTACCACTTGTTGAAAACCTACAAAATGAATATACTATTCACTATCAACTGAACTATATTTGTACCTTTCTAAATAAAATGAGCTTATTATCTATCTAGGTATTATTCATGTTTCTTTATATTTCTAATATAAGTGAAATAATGCAGCATTTATCTTTTGTGTATGGTTAATTTTTACTTAGCATAAAAATTGATTTGGCACTTCAATATTGTGACAAATCAGGATATTTTATTATTCTCAAACTGAATGAATTACATTATATATGTAAAAAAGTGTAAAGACCATATATATTATAATCTTATATATGTAGGAAGTAACATTATAAAGAATGTATATATATATATACATATATATATATACACATATATATACTGCAACACAACTGACTCTGTAAAGAATTGAAATAATTTACATAGATATATACAAATATACAGGACTAAAGAAATGTGTGGGAGCATCTGCAATATTTTATTATTATTTAAATCAATTTTTATATTTATTTATTTGTTNATGTTAAGTAAGACTTTGGTTCCATATGAGAAGAAATTTGGTTTTTATTTATTTTTTTGTTTTGTTTTTTGAGATAGAGTTTCTCTGTGTAGCTTTGGCTGTTCTAGAACTCACTCTGTGGAACAGGCTGGCCTGGAGCTCACAAAGATCCTCCTGCCTCTGCCTCAGGAGTGCTGGCATTAAAGTCAAGTACCACCATGCCTGGGTTAAAAGAGTTTTTAAATTTAAATGTATCATATCCTTCTCCTTCTACCAAGTCCTTCCAAATCCTCTCCTTCTCCACACCCTATTTTAATTTCTTTCTCAAAGACAAACAAAAATTCAATATAACAAAACTAAGCAAACAAACAAAAAAACACATCCATATATATATTCTTCATACTCTTTATATAGTCAATTCATCACATGATAGAAACATTGTGAATAATGTTGCAATAAACAAAAAGTTTTTATTTGGACATGTAGTTTTATTTTAAATTTCAATAGGAATCTATACACTGTTTTCCATGATGACTGCATCAACATATAAACCCAGCCATGGTGTACACAGCTCCCTTTCTCCACACAATAACCAACATTTATTTTACCATCGTATATGCATGAATTAAGATTTCTTTCTTTATCTCTTACATAGCTCATTGTTGTTCATTTAAATAGAAAATGACTGTCTCTAAATCATATCAAACTGCAAATAAGCATGAATAGAAACAACTTTGACAATGAAGAAAGTCAGAAGAATACCTTATCTGATAGGAGAGTTATAATGCAACAATGTACAAAATTGCTGAGCCTGCTCCCTTCTTTGTAGTTTTTATATCTTTATATTTAAAGTAAGTTTGTTAAAAGTAGAACATACTGAGAATTCTTATTTTGTTTTTCAAATTGACAAAATATCTCGTATTTGGAGACTTAGGACAATTGTCATATATGTTTACAGTTGTGGTTAGATTTAAACCCACACACTTACAAATATTAAATTCTTCTTTTTATTCTTTATTTCACATTTCCCTCTACTAGCTTAAAATGAATTGATTTATTATCATTGATTATTCCTCTTTTTGACACATTGGCTTAACTACTTGTTTCATTATTTTAGTAGTTTCCAGAAAATTTTAATATACACATAATGTATCACAATTCAATTACAAGTGATATTGTACATATTCTACTATATTTTTACAAATTTGTAGTTTTCCTTCTTATGACTTCTATATTTATGTCGAATATTTTATTTTTGATTATGTTATTGATTTCATAGTACAATGCATGTGCTTCTGTTTAAATAGCATTTTGACTTTTTAAAAATATGTTAAATAATAAAACAATCCATACATAGACCCACCTACTTGACACTTTCAGTTCTCATCATTTTTGTTATACCTCTCTCTTTCAGCACAAAATACTTTTCACTTTTTTGTAGTCTACATCCACTAGTAATGATTTTTTCAATACCTTTGCCTCTTAAGATGCCATTATTTCATTTCCACTCTTGAAATACATTTTCTCTGGGTATATGATTCTATGTTAACTTTCTCCCATAATTTAATGACCTTTTCTAATGATCTTTTGTTCTCCTTGCTTAGAATAAGAAAAATGTGGTTTGTTGTTCACTGCTTTGAAGGCTACCAGTATTTTTTATCATTATAACTATTATCTGGCTCTGTGTAGTTTTCATCATTATCCATGTCTGAGTTTTATTACACTTGCCATATTTATCAGATATTAGTTGTAATGTGCTGTATTGTATACTTCTGAAATCATGTTTTGAAGCCAAAATGTAATACCTCAGAATGTGACATTAGTTTTAATGGGGCCTAAAGCTCTGACAATGGGCTTTAATTCAGTCTCGCTGTAGCCTTTACAAGAAGAGCAAATTGTGACACACAAAGAAATGTTAGAGAGATGTACGCATACAGAGAAAATATCATGTGAGAACACAATAAGTAGAGGTCATCTGCAATCCACAAAGAGAGAACTCTGTGAAAAAAAAAAGCCTGACAACACCTTCATGTCTGATTTCTAGAATCCAGACATGAGAAAATAAATGTCTGCTGTTTTAGTCATGTAACTTTTGCTATTTTGTTATGACAACCTTAGCAAATGAACTTAATAGTTATCATTGTATCTGGATAATTTGAAATTATAATCTTTTCAAACATTAATCCTTCCCCTCAATTTATCCCCCTTTTAGAAGCACCTGAATTTATATATATATGTATGGCTTGATATGGTTCTGTAGCTCATAGATACTCAGCTTTTAAGTTTTGTTCTTTTCATTGTTATATCCTTAACATCGTTGATTTTGACCTGTAATTTCACCTTTGTGATTATTCTCATCAGTATATTTTTTATTTCAGTCATTCAATATCTTATGTATTTTTCCTTGTTTTATTTTTTAATTAATCAGATATGGAATGAAAACTATTTCATGTGTCTTTAACCTAATTCAAATATCTAAATAAGTTTGAGGTCAATTTCAAACAATTTGTCTCTGTATGATAAGTTTTATTTGACTAGTTTTGGCTTGCTTTGTCATTTTTTAATTGGATATCAGACAGTATGAGTAATACTTTGGATTGCTGGTAGTGCATGCTATTAGATTCCTATGAATATTCTTGAGTTTAGTTCTTCATTGTAGTTAAGTTACTTAGAGCCAGTGTTATTCCTTATGGTTTTAATTTTAAGATTTGCTTGATATCATCAAGGTAAAATAGGACATTGTAGAATAGATCTAATTATTTCCCTTTACTGAGACAAGATGATTCTTCGTACTCTATGTAGTGTTCCATAAGGGAAATGATATTCTAGTATGAGTGATGGGAATATTCAATCTTGTAGTTGCATTTTGAGTGTCTGACATCCTTGTCTCTAATCATTGATAATTCTTTCCTAAAGCACCTAAAGCAGTAACTTCTTTGCATGTATGTCTTAATCTGTGTTCTCAGAGGAGACTCAAAGAATATCTCCAGTCATTCATATATACCAACCACTCCTCTCTGTTATGTGCTGCAAATTCAGGATACTTGGTCTTTCATGATCTCATCAAATCAATAGCAATGGACCCTTCCTGGGTCCCTCTTCTCTGTAACACAACTGGACACTCTTTCAAAGCATTAAGTTGAAACAATTTCATTCATTTTTATTTATTTTTGTCCAGAATCATATTCCTCTGCTTCCTAATGTTCAATGCCTTGAAACTGTTTTCTCATATATTTCATCTTTTTAGTTCTTGAGATGCACAGGTAAATCTAGAAACTGCTTCTCCATGCTAGATGAAGTAGCAGCCCTGATTTATATATAATTTTCTTCCTGATTAAATGCAGAATGCTCAAATACATGTAGAAAATAAGTTTTTAGGGAAGTTAAAATAGCAATAGGATCATTACAGCAAATTATATCTTATATAATGTTGGTATTTTCTTCATTAAAATCAAGAATATTTTCTTATACAGATAATTACATATATATATATAAATTACATACATATGTTATTTAGATGAACTACATTGAAATGGCAAAATTTTGAATAAATAATTTAAAACAGTTCTTATATTTCTAACTTTAGTAGCTGCCCTATAAATTAAAAATAGTTCATTAAGAAGTATACCCTTGTTTTTCGATACAGATATGATATCAACTCCAATACTAAGATAGAAACACATCTATGTTCTTAAAGATTGTACCAATTATGAATCTTTTTTGTTTCCAGTGTTGATTGCAGCTGAATTTGCTATGACTGTGAATTTCATCTATGTTGCTTTCCTGGATACATTTTTACAACTGTTTCACCTATGAAAAAATTGAGTTTTATAAAAAAGCACTTATGCAAGACCAATTACTTATGTCCACAAAAGACACCTTCTCATATGTCTTAATATTATTTGCTTATTTTCTCATCATTATATTATTTATATCAAATACTTAATCAACAATAACAACAACAACAATGATGATAATAACAATAATAATAATAATACACAGTTAATTTAGGTGACAGCATACACAAAATCATCCCAATAGGATAGAACAATGGTGTGCATCACTCTTAACTGTAAGAATCGGACTTTTAAATGTATCATGTGGTAGCACATAAATTTCCTCTGCAGGTAAATCTCATGCTAAAAGAGATCAAAGAAGGTTATTTTCAAATTTGTAATTACATTTGCTCTGTCTTTGATTTTTTTTTACCTTTAAATATACCTGTTTATTGCAGGTTATTTGTTTATACTCTGTGAAGATGTGTAGCTATGATTGGTTCAATAAAAAGTTGAACGGCCAATAGCTAGGCAGAAAGAATATGCAGGACTTTGGGGGAGAGAAAGGAATGTGAGATGGATCTAGGCAAATATGAGATGCCAGTGAGACATGGGGGGAGTCAGACATACAGAATGAAGGAGAGGTAAAAAAGCCACATGGCAGAATGTAGATTAATAGAAACTGTTTAATTTAAGTTGTAAGAGCTAGTTGGGAACAAGCCTAAGCTAAAGGCCAAGCTTTCGTAATTAATAGTAAGTCTCCATGTCATTGTTTAGGGACTGTCAACCAAGAATAAAGTCCGACTACAACTCTTGTTTGGTCCTATTAGATTCTGATACTGAGGCTGAAAGCACATGGCTTCAACCTCACAAATGAGTAGAGCTCAGAATCACACTTAAATGTTGGGTTCCTGTGTGCTTTCTAATCTGATTTGTCAGGTTCATTCCTGTGCATTTTAGCTGGTAATTATATCCTGAGATACAGAGCTCATGAAGATGAAACTTAGCTGTTCATGTGATTTTATGTTATCTAAATCTCAACCTTTTTATTACACACCAATTTTCACCCCACATATAAAACTAGATATCTTCATGCTCTATCTAATGTGCTATTTATAACAATTTATTAAAATTTTAGGTTTTTCCCTTGATTTTGATAGATTTTCCAGCCTGAAAGAGGCCTCAATGAAGTAATTCAAAGGTTATGCTATAGTTTAGTGGGAAAATGCTTGAATCATTCAGTTTGATTCCCCAGTAAAATATTCTCCTCAATTCTGAGTAGCTTCTCTGGCTTTGATTCCTGGAAGCAGAGAAAAAGCAACAAACACCAGCCCCATGTCAAGTATTCACTCCCAGGGATTCTTCTGTATATCAGGCCTATAATTCATGAGCTTTTACCTAAAGTACAATAATTACAGACAGAATTACATTTTGGTATTATGTCTTGGCCTCTCATAAAGATATGCAATCCTGTACAGGAAAAAAGAGTGGTTCATGAAGACAAAAATGCAGCCTTTGCTGTGCCTGTCTAAATTCAATAAAAATTACACTGTTATTTACCATTAATAATATGAAATACTGTCTACCTAAAACCAGTATTCTCTTTTGGAGCTACAGTAGCATAAGCATATGTCAATCAACTTTGTTATACATTTTAGTTATTTTGGACAAAAATAACTTATTGCTACCCTTTCAATGATCTTGACACTTTGAAATATTTACAATGTGCCCATAATTTTGTGATTTTAAATTGCTTCATTCATCTTGACTTTACAGGAATGGTTTGTGATGTAGTTATGCTAAGAAATACATCACAGGAAATGTTTATACAGTCATTAAACAGCAGTGCCAAAATTGTCATCCATGTATCATGGATAGGAGCACATCTCATTATCTGTTTAGCTATGACATTTTCCCACCAACTATGAAATGAAAATTATGAACATTCACTTAGGGAATAGCATCAGACTGCTTAAGTTGACATCCTAAAAAGTCCATTTCACTATAGTACCAAAGCAATTACCATATCAAAATACTACATACCATTTATGTACCACTCATCATATGTGAAACACTGTTCAGTGAACTTAAAAATGTAGTTAACATAGTTAATTCAACTATCTTCTAAATGTTATTTGTATATTACACATGACAATACAGAGAAGAAAACTGAGGATGATGATGAATTATGACACAGAATGCAAAATAGATGCTGAGTTAGGCTTCAAATTCAGATCTATGTGTGCTTCATGTTGGCTAAAAATAATTGCATATTGCTAACATAACAATATTGTATTCAAATTAGGTGTAGTGCATCATAGTGCTTAAAAATATAATTTCATGCTTCAGTGGTTCTTGAGGTTAATGTTGTTTTAGGTGAGTATTATCTGTAGGTGAAAGTTTGTCCGGTCTGGTCCCGGTTCTGCCTGGCTCCCATGGCTGCTTGACCCAAATAAACACACAGAGGCTTATATCATTTTTAAACTATGGCCCTGGCAGGCTTTTCACTAGCTAGCTCTTACATCTTAAATTAACCCATTTTATAAATCTATGTCACCACGTGTTCCACGTGGCCTTACCTGTGTGTCATTACATGTTGCTTTTTAGGTGGCAGAATGGCATTTGCCCAGCTCTGCTTTCTGCTGCTCTCCCCCTAGTTCGAATGTCCCGCCTATCCTTATTCTGCCTCACCATTGGCCAAACAGCTTTATTTATCAACCAATCAGAGCAACACATTTTTAGAAAGACATTCCCATCAATTATCAACTTGGGTAAATAATGTTACTACTTCAAGAAATGTAGATGTAATTTTTAAGCTTATATGAATTAGTTGTACAAGTAATATGTATCTATGGGATGACAAGTAATATCACTTGAGATAGTAGGAAAGGGTTCAGTGAAAAATACTTTACTTAAAAATACAATGCCAAAGTTGAGCTAAGCTTTAATTTTGTACTTTAAAATGAGTATGGCTTCTTTATGGAGATAGGACCTCACACTGCATGTAAAGCTGACCTGAAACATTTTGTGTAGCCAAATGATGGGGAGACTAAGCTTGTGTCAATCCTAACCTCCCAAGTGCTGAGAACTCAAATGTGTGCCACCATCTCTCACACATATGATTTTTTAAATACTAATTTTCCAAATGATTATTTGAATGATTTCATCATTTTCTTGGCATTTCACAGCAGACATGGCTATAAACAAGGGTTTGAGAGAAACAAGATGCTTCCATATAAACAAGTTTTGCATATGCAAGGAATAAGGTCTGCCTAAAGATTTCCTAAAACTCCTTTATCTATAAGCATGCCTATGTCTATATAGTCTCTTGAATGTCTAGAGGTGGATAATACAAAGAACATACTGCTATTTGGTGAGCGGAAAGCTACTGCAGGCAAGCAGCGATTGCAAAGGTTAGAAGAAGTGATGTTTTCCCAGGAATGTGGTCTGCTAATAAAAAGCAGCTATGTAGGAGTTGCTTAGAGAAAATACGCTGAAAGCAGCAACTTTCGCCACAACCTAACACCTTCCACATACTTAGGATTCTCAGTCACATCAGTCTAAAGCAGAAAATGAAAGGAGCCTGGTGTGAAAGAAGTTGGCTATCCTATTATATATAATCCCTGCAGCTATTCATTCCTTAAAGCACACCATTTAGAGAGATTTTGTTCAACAAGAATAACAAGAAATAACTTAAACCTCATTTAATTTTGAGATAAGAACTCATACCATATTAAAACTAAAAAATTGTAAACATCATTTTTCACAAACTATGGCTTAAAAAGGAGTGTGTATGGTGTTAAAATAAATTTGTTATTAGCTCCTGGAGAGTGAAACAGCAGTATTTGTGGATTTTGCAGACATTTCAAGACAGGCCCACACTACTCTGTTATTTCACTTAGAAAGCTAGTATTTGTAATTATTGTTCTTTCAACTGAAAACATTTGTGCATCAGTAACTATTTAATAGCCATCCCCCACTCCTCTATAGCATCACTCACCCAGCCATCACATTGGAGTGTAGTAGTGTCCCTGCACTATTCCAAGATATGGTGTTTCAGAACAGATATAAAAAGTGAAAAAGATTCTTTGGGTAAAAGGTCATCCATAATATTAAAACTTCAAGCTTCTAAAAACTTGCAAATATCTGGGAAAATAAAAATTGCATTAAGTGAAAATGAGAAAAAATGCACAAATTAAAGTGCCTTTAACAAATAATTAATTTGTATATGATAAACTTCCAACCTAAATGAGGCTGTTATTGAGCAGAATATCAGAGCCACATTAGAGTGTGACTCATTATAGCTGAAGGTTTAGCATAAGTCTCTCTCTCTCTGTGTGTGTGTGTGTGTGTGTGTGTGTGTGTGTGTCTTTGTGACTCTCTCTCTTTCTTTGGGCCCACTCCAAAAGAGCTTAAATCCAGTGGTACGCAGATAAACGGTTAACATCTATGAGAAAGAAGAGAAAACAACTCAATTTACATCACTTACTGATCCTCATGTCACAGTGGTTGAACTCAAACTACTAACACATTATCACAGTAATCAAAAGTGGAGAGCCATGTGAACAGTTGAGCTCATATGAGTTAATATGATGTAAGATCAATGCACTATGGCCCCTTATTTTTGAGTGGAAGTGATAGGGGATGCTCTGTAGGAAGAAAGGGAATCAAAGGGCTCTTTTCTACTCTTCAGCTTGCCATGTACCAGTTAAGACATATAAATATCCATATGTCATTTTTGTCTCAAACAAATGGTGTGCTTGATAGTAACACCTTGGTAGATACAATTTAGAAACTTAATATTGTTGCAGATTTCCAGCACTACAGTAGGAATTCCCCAACCTCCTTGTAACTCTTTTTCAAGTGCCCACCTTGCATTGCAAGAATAAAAATAAACAAGCACTAGCCTTTTGGTTACTGATGAAGATACAGAGGCTGCTTGTAACTACTGCAAGGATAAAGATTAACCAATGACAAGGACTTCAAACAGTCCACAGAACTAAAAGGCAAATTACTGACAGTAAATACAATTAGCTATTCCTTCCTGGCCCAAAGCTAACTCAATCAATGGTAAACGGTAGCCAATGCTGTTAGCTACTCCTGTCTGACCACAAACATTAATGATAAACTGGAAACAGCTATTTTTCCTTCTTAACTTAGACACGATCTGATTTTTATGTCCTATTGAGCAATTCTCAGGTAACTACAAGCTTAAAGGAAATGATATTAAAGTTAAATATTCTCTTCTTATTTTCTCTGAAAGAACCGTACTTTATGCTCAAGGCCCATGTCACCCTGGGAAGAAGACAATTTTGTGTTCTTTTAAAAAAACTACAAGAGACAAAGTCCCTATATAACTGATGCTTTTTCTTGCTCTTTTTGATCACCTTGTTATCAAGTGTATCTGTTTACTTATACTCTGTTACAAGTGGTAAGCTCTCTCTTTAAATTCTTCCTACCTTCCTTCTTAAAGAGGGTTCCAACAATTTTAAGTTAGGTACAAAGTTGTGTTCTATTTCTACTTCCATTAAAGTCATCCTGAAGTTCCCTCTGCATTTATTTATTATAATTTTTATTATTTGATTTCATGCATTTGGTTGTTTTGCCTGCATATATGACTGTGAGCTATATATTGTCTCGTTTCTACGGAAATCAGAAAACAGTGCCAGATACACTGGAACTAGAGTTATAGACAGTTGTGAGGCAACATATGGGTACTGGGAATGGAACCCTGGTCCTCTGCAAAAGCAGCAAGTACACAACCACTGAGCCATCTCTACAGCCCCTATTGGTATTTTTTACTATTGTTATTATTATTATTATCAGTATTATTATATACATAACACCAAGAACTGCCAAAGGAACTCTATGACCATGGTAACAAAAGTATCAAAAGGACATAGACAGAACACAGTTCTGTTAATGATAATATGAATCTTATGAGACTGGAATAAGGCTTCTGATGGTGCCTTCACTGAAGCCTCCATGATTTCTGGTTTGAAATACTGCAGTAATATTCTATCTCATTTGTTTCCAATATTTCCCAATACTAATTTATCCTTTACTCTGCAGCTGCTAGTGATAATTTTCAAGTCTAGTTTTGCTCACTTTTTCTCATCCCTTGTAATTCTTCAGATACTATAAGATTAAGTTCAGGGAAGAGCTAGCAGTCATATTCCTTTTTCAAAAGCAATTCAAATGCTTCTAAAGTAAAAGTTTGTAGATTAACTGCATCAGAGACATTTAAAAAGCAGATTCTATATTCTTTCTACACAACTAATAAATTATTTTATCATACTCTATAGTCAATGATTGGAAATCAGTGTTCTCAGGGTTGCATAGATGAATTTTTTGTCTTTACCAAATTTGGGAACTCTTTGAAATGTAATTTTGGTTTCATTATATGACTATTTTAATCCTAGTTAGTTAATTTGTTACTGGGATACTGTTAGGTAAATTTATCAGATTTCACCACTGTGTGCTTTCTTATTTATAACATTTGGATGATAATATTTATTTTATGATGCTAGTGGGATGATTAAATTTCATAGTACCTAGATCATAACAATAACTCAATATTTGTTTATTTACTTTTTCTCATATGTACCACTTTATCCTTTGACCCAGTCATATATTCCCAGTCTTTTCAGTTATTTTACCACAGAATTCTGCCACTTTCAAACATTTTCCTTTTAGAAGATAAAAAATTCAAATGTGTACTGAGGTCAGAAACTTAACATAAGTTAAGTTGAGTGAATTCAAATAACCATGTCTGCCCAAATATTTCCAATTATAAATATTGCTGTTATAAATGGGAACATGAGAAGATTAAAAAGATTTTTAAAAAATATTTAACTAAAATCTAATTATATCACTTACCCTTTCCCTTTCCTCCCTCTACTCCTCCCATGTACTATATCTCCAACCATCTGTGGTCCCTCCTATTCCCTTTAAAATTAATTGATGGCCTCTTTCAAGCAATACCAAATGGACTCAGCAGATTGTATTTGTATGATTAAAATTTGTAAGTAAAATGGCTAAAATAATTTTGTGAATAGATTTTAATAAATAATAGATTTTTAAAAAGAAAGCTCAGAGTTATCTCTGAGCTGAGTTAAATCCTCTAGGAATCTAGTACATGACTATGTGCACCAATGTTTCTCAGATGCTGTGACATTTGTCCATATGGTTCTATCATAACAAATATGACTTAATTTTCTTTTGTTATTGCTAGATATAAATTATCATTATCAGTGTTGTGGACACTTTAAAATTTGCCTTAGTTCTTTTCATGTCACCATTTCTTCCATAATAATTTTAATTCTAATATTAAAATATTATTGGGATTACTTGCTAGAGACTAAGAAAAAGTGGAAAATTCCTTCACTACTTCTCTTGCAAATCTTAAATGAATATTGGTTCAATGATTTAAGAATATTAAATAAGAAATTTTAAGGATATCTGCAAAGAATTTATGTCCAGTACAATAAAACATCAAAGATTAGATTCATCCTTCTACAGCCACTAAAAATGAACAAAAACATGGAAAAAAGAGTGAAACATGATACATTACACATCAGGCAACAAAATTCAGTAGTCTCTATTGATCTAGTGAATCCTATAATTCTTCTAACTCACTACTTTGAGAAAGATTAAAATCTGCATACCAAAGAGGCAAAACACAGACAGAACCCACAAGATGCTCAGATTAGAGGCAATAGTGTGAGTACATGAAAGTCAAGGGAATTAATATTTGCAAAGCAGAATAATGGAAAGGATAGAGATAAAAATGATAATCAGAAAAAGTGAGCAGTCTCCACAATGCCAGGTATTGTGCCTATTTCTATCAACCAAAATAGAAAAACTTGCAATTCATGGCAAAATAATTCCAATATTAAGAGGAGACTTTCCTGGTATTTGGAACACACAGTACCTCACAGTAAGCATATACAATTATATTCCTGTCTAATAGAGATTAGAAATAAGATTCAAAAGAAGAAAAATGTGCCTTAGTGGTTTAATTTATCTCAGACTAAAACTCAAGTTTATTTTTAGGGACATAAATATATGAGAGGCTAGACTGATCCTGACAAGCAGACAGATAAGGCAAGGGTCCACAAATAGATAAATGAATATGACAACTTTCAGGTTCATTCTCGCTGTATTAATATGAGACAAAGGCCTGGATGGTTTTTTTCTCCCACAAGCAGGGTCTCTATTTCAGCTGAATGATGAATCTGGACAGATATTCTCAAGGCCAAGCCTGAATATATTTACTCAAAATTGTGGATATACCATCTTCCTTTCTTTTTCTAATCAAACAATCCCAAATTAGGGTAAGGAAGACCCATGCCTGAACACCAAAACCACTTACTCCTGCCCCACCCTCTAGAGAGAATGGTCTTCTACTTCTTGATTCTCTCTGCATTACAGGCTTTTATTTTTTTCTCCCTCTCTATACACCATTCTGTGCTCTGTGCTTGTGTGTTGATTTTAATAAATGGTTATTAAAACTTGCTTTGTCTGCTATATTTGAGGCTACCTGCTGTGCTCAAGTTTTTCATGACTTTTAATTTTTTAATTGGGAGAGAAAATAATTCCAGTCTAGAATCCCATTGCTAGACATTAACAATTAAGTACTATTTATCTTGTAAGCAAATTTCACAATGTATTGCATTCAACAACAACAAAAAATTGAAATACATGTAGAAAATCCATTATTTTCAAACCATGAATGACTCAAATAACAAAATTACTACACAAAATTATTCAGTTCACATGATTGTATTCCATGTACTTAAGAAGGACCACTTAGGAAGGAATTCACTTATAAGGGATTCAAATGTTAAGTATGGTCATAGAAGACATTTTTTTAAGACCAAAAGTGATCTGCTGCTGAGAAAAGCAGCTATGGCTAAATAAGATTCTGGGGGGGAGGTAAATTAGTTATTCAAAACAAATATTAGTGGACCTGAATATGTAGCAAAAAAAATGATTTAAAGGAAAAGAAAGAAAAAGGATTAAAATTTAATACAACTTCAATGAAATATGACATAGTTTTGACAGTCAAATAGCTACATTAATGGAATCTTCAGAGGGAAATAGGGAAGAAACATGGATGAATTAATGGTCATAATATAGCAAATTTTAAGAGAATACTGAAACAGATAGGAGGGACATCTGTCTCCCTAAGCATATTTGGCTAAGAACTGTTGTTAGGAACATACATGTTAATTATATATCTTCATCTTACAAACTCTTTGATCCTTGCATTTCATTCAAGTCAAGGAGATAGGCTGATTTGATTCTGGCAAACAGCTATCAGACTTTTACCTTGTGTCCCATTGCCTTGATTGTACAGTGGGAAACATCAGTTCTTCTTTCGCATATCATTTGAACTCTCAAAGTAGAATACTAGTGTTTTGAATATTTTATAGATGCTTTAAAGGAAGTACACATCTGTATCCGGATCTTTTCTCTGGTCTCACCCGGACCCCTGAGGTCCAGACAAATCTCTCTCACCTGGTGTCCTGCAGCTGCTCCGACCCAAGTAAACACACAGAGGCTTATATTACTTGTAAACTGTATGGCCTAATGGCTCAGGTTTCTTGCTAGCTAGCTCTTATAACTTAACTCAACCCATTTCTATTAATCTATATGTTGCCACATGGCCCATGTGATGTTACTGGTCTGCTGGCATCATGTTTATCCTTGGGTGGCAGGCTGGGGTCTCTCCCAACTCTACCCTTCTTCATCTATTCTTCAGCCTCAATGTACCACCTAACCTTATTCTGCCCTTCCATAGACCAATGAAGCTTTATTTATCAACCAATCAGAGCAACACATATTCATAGTGTCTAGAAAGACTTCCCACAGCACACACCAGAGAAAAAGACATTGAGAGCATAGTACTGCTGAAGTCTCAGACTTCTTCAGGACTACTTGCTGCAGTTATGACTCTTCTCCAGGTGACTTGCAATAGCTTTGGAGGCTTCATTCTGGAAAAGACAACCTTAGAGAACTCTAACTGACTGCTTTTTCTTCAGATATGCTCAGTTAGGACATAAGATTTACAATGTGAAGCTTGTAACTGATCTTTGGATAGAACTTGTGATTTGTTCCTCTGTAAAGAATGTGATTGGCCATTGTCCATGACCTATGTTATCACTGAAGTCCATGCAGATGTTCATGGTCTGTGCTGCTGCTGCCTGAAGCCATACTGGTATCTGTGAGCTATGTTGCAACTGGGGGTCATGTTGGTATCTCCATGTTACCACCAAAGGCCAGGCAGATATTCATGTTCTGTGCTACTGCTGCCTGAAGTCAAAATGATGTCCATGGTCAGAATTGTCACTAAGGGCTGTGATGGTGGCTGTGGCCCATGTTTTCATAGAGAACCATAGATGCCCATGATCTGCACTGCCACTGGATCCCATGATGAGGTCTGTGTGGCATGTGCTTCCACCAAAGGCTATGTGGATGTCCATGTTCCCTGCTCCCGCTGACTATAAAGGGTAAGGAATGTTCTTTTGCAGTGGTATAAATGGCTGCAGACTCACAGTTGAGAACGAGAGACATAGAAGGCTTCTGTGACAATGTTTATCCCCACCCCCCCAAAAAATAACAGTCCAGACAGGAAGCCATAGAACAGACTCTTAAAAATTGTGATAAGGATGCTAAAATGTAGCTCTCCACAATTGATGGCTTCTGACAGTGGTGGGGCTGGGGAAGGACTCAGTTTTCTTTAAGGGGCTGGTTACTGGGAATCAGACCATGCTCTAGTGAGTATATGTTTTAAGCATTGCAAATTAGAATTTCTTCTTTTTCTTCCTTTTCCTCTTCTTCTTCTTTTTTGTTGTAGGGAGGTCACAAGGGTGGAGGTGGACCTGGGAGGACTGGGAAGTGAAAGTGATCAGAGTGCATTATGTGAAAATTCCCAAATAATCAATAAAAATATTATGTTGGGAGAATAAAAGAATGAGATTGGTACAATTGGAAGCTGAATTGTGATAGATTGAATACCAATCTGCCTGGAAATGAACCACAGCCCCCTTTTCTGGTTACAGAAGTAGGCTGCTTTATAATGTGGTTAGTGTACTCATGTTTATAGACTTTACCACACAAGTGTGTTACAACATGAACCTCAAGTCTTTAACCTAATTTTGGTTGTCATCATGGTAAGAGCAGACTTAAAAAGAAGAGTGAGGTTGTAGCAGTGATAGGGTTTGCTTAGGTCCTGAGTTCAATTTCTTTTGCAATAGAGGGAAGAACAAGGAGATCAAGTTGGGAAGTCCCATGTAGAAGTGGGAATAGTGAAGAGGTTGCTTAAAAGTTAGAGTTAGCAGGAAGTTGTAGATGGATGAATCTCTTCCGATAGCCTGTTCCTGAATAACCAACCAGAGGCTTAATATTAATTACAAACTGTTTGGTCTATGGCTCAAGCTTCTTGATAGCTAGCTCTTTCATCTTAAACGAACCAATTTCTATTAATCTGTGTTTACCACGTGGTTGTGCATTACTGATCTGTTGGCATGTTGCTCCTTGGGCGGTTGGCTGGTGTCTGCCCTGACTCCATCTTTCTTCTCACTGTACCTTTGCTTGGATTTCCCACCTAGCTATAATCTGTCTTGGTATAGGCCAAAGTAGCTTCTTTATTAACCAATGGTAGCAACACATATTCACAGCATACAGAAAGACCATCCCATAGCACTTTCCTTTTTATGTCTAATCAAAAAGGAAGATTTTCATCTTAATGTAGTAAAATTACATAAAAAACAATTATCAAGCAATAATTATAGTTACAATGACTAGTCTATTTGTATTTGGCAAAATTAAAGAAAATATTCTATAATCTATCCTATTTTTGCAAGTCTAAAATTTTATATCTAATTTTTCTTTTATCACGACTAAGAAAAAGTATAATTATAACTATCTAGTCTTCAATTCCATCAAAGACCATAGAGGGATATAATATTATCTGAATAAACAGGAAGTGCATTGCAAGCAACTTCCATACTTGTAGAAATGACAGAGATATATGGTTGTCTGGACAGTCATCCAAAGTTCTTTTGTAATGCTGGGGCATCCATCTTTAGCCTATAGACCTAGAGTATTTGGCAGACATTTCAGTGAAGCAGGAAATTTGTGTATTTTGGCAAAATCTGTCAGTTGCTTTTCTCTGTGTCCTGCAGAATGTCTGGCAGTTTCTTCTTTGAAGTAGAAACTTGAAGGATCATCCTGCCTTGTTTTGGCAAAGTTCAGTGGTCATTTTCCTATGGGTCCCGCATGTCCAGTTTATAAAACATACTGTCAAGCAGTCCAGGCAAGAGTAGTTTCTAATTCAAATGCCTAACCTTTTCCATACTGTAAGCAAACTCCATAACAAGTTTCTTGGATGCCTATCATCCATTTTGAAGTAATTGGTGCTTCCAGGAGAAGATGTGTCTCATTATCCAGAAAAGTCTAAGATGTTAAAACATTTTAAATGCTATATTCTGTAGGTTTTTGAAGTGTTTGAAGATTATCTACCTAATTGAAATATATCTATGTATACCTACAGAACTTAACTAATATAACTATAAGTTTGATTATCATAGATAACTATTAATCTGTATTTCTTAATTATACATTACAATTTTAAATAAATTGCATAAGCATAATACTTTAAATAATAGTAGAAATATACATATAGTATAATAAAATTGACCTTAAATTTGTATCAATAAACCAAATCCATATCAATGTATTTTGAGATTAACAGTTTTTTTAGGGGTCAAAGTAGATTCAATAAACTATCTTTTTATCATTTCTATATCATATCCCCATTTCTTCTTTTATAAAGAGATTGACTATGACCAATAATAATTTGTAACCAAAACCCCTAAACAAAGACAAACAATCATAATCCAGATTTTGGGAATATGGGTGAAGTTTTCTTGTCTACTTCCTTTTTACTGGGGGCATTGGTAATCTTTGGGAGACCCTTAGAAAATCTCAGATCCTATAACACCCAGAGGTAATTTATATGTCTAGATAGGCACTGAGAGCTAAATGCCCTGAGATCTGAAGCTCTAAGCTGTAGCACTGGGGATAAAACTGAAGCAATTTAAGGAGCAAATAAGACAGAATGTACAAGAAGCTAATAAGAATTGGGGAGAAGCTGAGACAAGGGAAGAGGAAGTGAATGGCCAAAGAACAGAGTTTAGACTACAAAGACCGTAGGCCCTGCTGATTATTGTATTTAACTGCAGAGTTTGAAAGAGGTAAAAAGGAGATTCATCTCTATTTACATTTATATCTTTGTTAATCTTTCAAAATTGTGTTGACATTTACTTTAAAAATTAAATGTTATTAGTATATGTGAGTCTTCAAAGTAAAAGTTATTAATAATATTTTAATGATTCCTATTTGGTGCTTAACATATTTGAATACTTAGATATTAATGCACCACACTTTCTAAAATCACTTATTAAAGTAATAGTTTTTATTAAATATCCAGATGGTATTTACATAACTATATTGGAATTATAGCTGATTGTATTAACATTATCTTTGGATTTAA
Source organism: Neotoma lepida (assembly GCA_001675575.1). Lineage (NCBI taxonomy): Eukaryota > Metazoa > Chordata > Mammalia > Rodentia > Cricetidae > Neotoma > Neotoma lepida. The sequence goes on along the minus strand of LZPO01117000.1, from coordinate 234,689 downwards.
CCTGAATAATTACTACATTCCAGCCTGCAGGCTGAAAAATTTGCATATGATTTTTGTTTTATAGCATGCTTTTTTTTACCAGATGTTATTATCATCAGTTTACAAGTGAAGACATTGAGTAAGTGAAAAAGAATTAAGTTACTCATGATCAGTCAGCTAGTAGGCTAGGATGTCTGGATGCTACCACAGGTGTTTTAATTCTGGTATCTTCTGGAAAACATGTTTTTCTTTTCTTCGTGTAGAAAAAAAATATATTGTTGATTAGGGGTTCTCAGTATTTGTGGAGTGAATTTGCATAATTATTCCAGTTGATTTACATGTTATGGTTGCTACCACTGCACTTCCTGTAAAATGCTTGCACTTTACACTTGGGTGAGTAAACTGCGAAAAGCTACAGACATATTGATTAATATCCAAGAATTTTATCACGGGGAAATATTAAGGCAAAACTAACTTTGTGACTCTTGAAACTATCAAGAATTGAAATTGTAAACTAGATCTCCTCTTGTAGTATTTTTGTTCCCAACAATTAGAATTGTATATACATTCTTTAATCTTCAATTTTCAGTTTGTACTGGCTGCTAGCATTCAGTGACTTGTGTCTACATTCCTTCAATCTCTGTTCAATGGTTACTTTCTTTCTTTTTTGTATAGTCCTATGCTCCTTAATGATGGAGATACATTATGAGAAATTTGTCACTGTACAAACATTATAGAATGTACTTCACAACCATAAATAGTATGGGCCAATTACTCACCCTCACCTCCTGATGCAGTCAGCAGACAGTGCAAACATAAAATGCATGCAGCTGCTGCAAGCATGACATGGCAAACTTTCAACAGTAGACTTCACTTTTATAAGTAGAGAAATAGACTCTAAAAATGTTACAAAATAGAGAAAAGTTAATACATTAAAAAAAAAGAATTGTATATGTGCCATATGTCCAGGAGGAAATGTTGGACACGTATACTTTTGTGCATATGCATGTGTGATCCTTTCAAGTTAATAAGAGCTGCACATCTCTAAAATTTCTTTAGCATGTACATTGTGCTTAATTTTAAATATTTCTTTTTATGGTTATTAATTGATAAGTTAACACATTTTTGTCATTTATAAATGAACATTCTTTGCTATAAACCTACAACCTGAACTCTTGATTTCTCCATGGGTTATGTAATCAATACTAATCATATAAGAAATCTCCAAATTTTACAGTTTTGTGGCATATTAAGAATATTTGACTTTAGTGATTGAAATAACAGTACAACTTTATAACTTTGTGTTTGTCAAAACTCTGGATTGCATCATTGCAGTATAGATAATCATAATAACATGCATAGAACATTTATTGCTTTGTGTTGTTATATATACCCACAATCCCAGCTCTTAGGGAGCACAGACGGGGAAGATCACAAGTCTGAGGCTAGCACAGGATCCATGATGAGACCCTGGCTCAACCTTCTAAAGCCTAACATTGTGTATCTCAGTGTTTAAGATGATTCAATAGAAAAGTAACACCCACAGTAATTTTGAGACCTTACTGAAAATTTAAGAATAATCTATATGGTACTAAAATGGAATGCTCATATTTTATGTATATTTTAAGAATCAGGTTATTTTCCACATTGAATGGCATTTGACTTTATAAACTGATAAAATATATTATAAATATAAACAAGATGTAAAAGGTTTGCAGACTACATTAAAATCCAGGTTTTACAAAATCAGCACTTCTAGTGTGGTCCAATAGGCTTGGGGTGAGCTGGAGGGGATACTTTGAAGAAATATTCCCATGTTTCAGTTATCATTGTTGATAGTGCAAATTTTGTGCTCAGGAGTGAAGGCAACTTAATCTGCATTTGATGTCTCCTCCTCACTGCTTTTAAGATCAGCTTGACAAGTGTAGCAATTTTAGAGGCTTTGATGCTTTCACAACAATTTTTAAGCAGCAAAAGAAGACATGCCTGAATTCATATATATTTAAAATAGGCATCCACAATACGTAAATTTAAGAAAGAATTTTCTAGAAGCAAATGACCAAATTTCTGTCATTTAAATATGTGGTGTCATGGGATAAATTTCTTCTTAAACTAACAAGCAATCTTGGACATTTTTCCCTGTATTATTTCACCTATCTGTGCTTCAGCTTCAGGAGTAAAATGGGATTAGAATTATTCCTACCACATCTGATTGTTTTAAGCTCCATCCCAGGCAGAACTCTACTTCGGTGCCTGACACAAGCACACAGGCTTGTGCTATTTATAACAATGCCATTAAAACTAATTATAAGCAATTTGATTGTATTGATTCTTTTGTTACTATGTTATAATGTAATGTTAGTGACTTTTTAAAGTGCCTTTATTCTAAAATTTGTTAGGGGATCACCAGGCTCTTGGCCCTCAGACTTGACCAGCCATTCCCTTCGTATAAGTCCACGGTGTTTTTAAGGGTAATGCTGTCTACAAGACTTTCTCTACCTGAAGAACCAACAAGTATGAAGACTTCAGTTCTGTTCCTGCTCAGGATGCCAGAACATCATATCAGAAAATGATAATTTTACAATTGAGAAACAATGGAAGATGATGCACCTACTTATTGAACAGTTAAAAGATTGAGATTAAAAGCCCAGTGGAATGCTTGCCATGCATTAATGCTGTCTTTGATGGGAAGAGGATACACAAAGGATATGGACTTTGATCATGTTTGGAATATTGAAGCTGATTAGCTGGCCAGGTATATAAAATAACTGAAGTAATCCAGTCACCTGGATTTTTGTATAATAAATCTGAATGACAAATGACTCTCCAAAGGTCTCTAATACAGCTTCAGAAGATTGTTTAAAATGCAATACATTTTTAGTTTTTCTCTGAAGACCTTAATTACAAAGCTATTGAGACATTCAAAGATACTACACATTGCTTAGGTATGTTGTTTAAACCACAACTTAGACAAGATGGTAGAGAATTGTGCTGTGAAAGCAAAGTAAGATTATAAGAAGGAGTTGAAAGCATGTGAGGATGAAGTCAAACTATAAGGGCCTATATGAAAAGACAATAGTAAATAGTAAACAATTAGCAAGAGAAAAGTTACCCGAGTGATTGACTGGAAAACTGATTTTCCTGATATGTAGCAAAGACAAAGAAGATGTTACAAATTTAGAATTACATGATGTAAGAGATTTACATGATAAAATAGTGATCTAAATTTTCTTCATTTCAACATTGAAACTCTCAGGAACTGATGGGAATACATGATGGAAAGATGAGAATATCAAAACTCTGGAGTCCAGCAAGGACAGTGTGTTTACTGGACATGGAAATTAACTATTCAAAAATTGATGTTAAGTGAGAAAATCAGAAATCACTGTTTAAATATCAAAAGTTTGAGATTTGTAGTTTTGCAAAATACTATTAAGATGGAACCTTGAGATGTATGTAAGCAAAGAAGCAACCACAGATTAATACTGTTCTTTGTGGAAAAGTACAATCATTCTTGCATTTCTATTTGCCAAAACAACAAAATACACTTTGCCTCTGGGTGAAAAAAATCACGCTGAACTAAAAAATATAGTTTTAGAGAGTCATGTAAAAATCACTGAAAAATAATACAGTTGGCTTCAGAATGAACAGGAACAGCTATCAGAAATGTCTCTGAGTTTGTTAATGATCAAAGACACTGCATTCCCCAATGAAAAGGATGATGCTTTACCATAAATAAGCTTTGGCATTTGCTGGTGGTATCTTAGTAGATGGCTATTGATCTAGGGCTGAGTAGTGTTGTTACCCATGATCTGTGAGAGTATCAAGAGCAGTGACAGAAATAACTCAGAAGTCTCAGGAGACTCGGCTCATAAAATCCCTACGTCAGTCATTGAAAGAAACAGAGAACTTCAGTTGATTCACTGTGATCATAGAGGCGTGTTTCTTATCTATAAGAATGGGAGAAAGCAGGCACCAGTAACATATATTTCACCTGAATACAAAAGGATTAGGAGTGTTATCTTTACAGCAGTATTCAATAACAAGGGGAAGGTAAAACATCTAGGTTTGTTCTGTTAAAATTTAGTATTTTGTTTGTTTTCAATGAACTATTTTTGTGTAGAAATATTTTCATATATAAGAAATGAATCCTTACTATACGTACATTAACTTGGAATTATCCTAAAGCAAAGCCTTCTATGTACAGATACAGATACTATTCACTACTAACAAGCTCTTTGAAAGAAGAGACATAAAATAATCTGGAATATAAAATGCTGCTTTTACTGCTTTCATTGTAATCAGTAGCTTATCAGTATTAGATAAAATTATATGAGAAGTAGTATTTTCTTCCATTGTGCTTTTCCTTTCTTCCATTGCGCAGCACTTTCCTGTGCTAATCCATTTATGATGATATAATAAAAATGTTTGTAATGATACTATAATACCTCAGTTACTGGCAGTTGAGGCTAGTAGGTCCTGGCAAANTGTCTGGGTCTGTACCAGGCACACAAAACCTAACCTTGCTGAAAGGTCATTTTATGTGCACTTTTTATTGTTTTCATTGTTGGTAATGACAAAAATCATTTTCATTAATATTTTTGTATTGCACTTATTTATTGACTGGTTTGTTTATTAATAGTTGTTTTTTTATATATACCTATGTATGTGGGTGATGCATACCACTGTGCATGTGTCAAGGTCAGAGGACAAGTTGTGAGAATTGGTTTCTTTCTTTCCACCATGTAGGTCCCAGAGATCTAACTCAGGTCATCAGGTTTGGTGGCAAGTGCCCTTACCCATTGTATCATCTTTCTGACTCAATGTGCTTGCATTTTAATTTGTGACATATTTAAGTTTTAAATATATTTCACAGTCCTGGCAAATGGCTCGACAAGTATAAGTGGTTGCCAAACAAGCAAGATGACTTTAATTCTATCCACCATAATCCACCTAGAAAAGCTGGATGATGTAGTACATACTCCTATTCCAATTATTCTTAGGATTAGATGGGAGCCACAGACAGGAGAATGGCCTGAAGCTTGCTGGGTCATTCTGGAGTATTCAGCATGGCAAAAATAAGAGGAACAATACCTCACTATCGTGTAAGAAGAGAGCTGATTCTAGAAAGTTAGCCTCTGACTTTCATATAAATGCATTGGCATAGGAATGGGAACAGTCACACATATATCATACATATACATACATATGCACACATACACTCTCTAAAATTAAATGAATACATTTCATAAAAGAATATTTTATGTGCCTCTCTCTTATAAGAGAATTAATCAGCATCATTGAATTTAAAAATTTTTGAAAACTAAAAGAAACATAAGACAATGAAAAAATAATAAAGAACAATAATTTTAAAATCATGTTCAATTGGGGCTTCAGAGATGGCACAGACATTAAGAGAATGTGTTCTTCTTGATGAAGACTTATGTTGGGTTTCTAGCAACAGAGAGCAGCTTACAACCATCTGTAACTTGAATTCTAAGAATCCAGTGCTCTCGATAACCAGTCCCAGGAAACCCCCAACCCTCTCTGCAAGACCCCAGTTGCCAGCCAGCAGGGAAAATTCCTGCAGGCAGGCTCACCAACCAAAGGACTCCATTGGACCCTGCAATCTACAAAACCCACACCCCATCCCCCTGAGCGCCCCCAGAGGCTTCCTGAGACTCGAAATCAGCTCTCATTGGACCAAGAGAGCCTTTCTGAGACTGAAAATCAGCTCTCATTGGACTAAAAGAGTAACATCTGGAGACTTGAAATCCATCAGCTCTCATTGGACCAAGAGTGGCTTCCTGAGAATAGAAATCTACTAGCTCACATTGGATCAACAGGGTTTCCTGAGACCTGAAATCTGCTGACACCCATTGGTCAAGAGTGGTTTCCTGAAACACAGAATCTGCCAGCTGTCAATGGACCAAGAGCCCTGATAAGACCAAGAGTGGCTCCCTGAGTCACAGAACCATCCAGCTCGGATTGAACCAAGAACAGCTCTTGGAGACAGAATCTGCCAGCTTCAATTAGACCAAGAGCTAAGTTTGGACCCTGAGCATCCCCCAGAGACACAGACACAGGAAGCATATACTGAACCATTAGCAGCTCACTCAGACACAGGCACCTCTTGCACCTATTGGAGGAAGAGATGGGCAGACGCCAGTGCAAAAATATGTCCAACAACATAAAGAACAATATGACATCATCAGAACCTAGCCCTTCTACAACAGTAAGACCCGAACAACGCAATGTAGAAGAAACAGAAGAAAATGACTTTAAAAATAACTTCATGATGATGCTAGAGGCCTTTAAAGAGGAAATGAAAAAATCCCTTAAAGAAATTGAGGAAAAAGTAAAAAGAAATGGAAGAAATCAATAAAGAAAATGAGGAAAAGACAAAAAAACTCGAAGAAATCAATATATCCCTTAAAGAAAGCCAAGGAAACTACGAAAAAGCAATTAGACAGGCGAAGGAAGCAGTTCAAGACCTCAAAAGGGAAGTAGAAACAACAAAGAAGAAACTAACAGAGGGAATACTGGAAACAGAAAAACTGAGTAAACAAACAGGAATGACAGATAAAAGCATAACCCAAAGAATACAAGAGATGGAACAAAGAATCTCTGGTGTAGAGGATACAATAGAAGAAATAGATTCATCAGTCAAAGAAAATACCAAAGCCAAAAAATGTCATAACACAAAATGTCCAGGAAATCTGGGATACCATGAAAAAGCCAAACCTAAGAATAATAGGGATAGAAGAAGGAGAAGAATACCAACTCAAAGGCACAGAAAATATACTCAACAAAATCATAGAACAAAATTTTCCCAACTTAAAGAAGTAATTACCTGTAAATATATAAGAAGCTTACAGGACACCAAATAGACTAGACCCCCAAAAGAAGTCCCCTTGCCACATAATAATTAAACCACTAAACACATAGAATAAAGAAAGAATATTAAGAGCAGCAAAGGAAAAAGGCCAAGTGACTTATAAAGGCAGACCTAACAGAATAACATCTGACTTCTCAATGGAGGCTATGAAAGCTAGAAGGTCCTGGACAGACCTTATGCAGACACTAAGAGACCATGGATGCCAGCCTAGACTAATATACCCAGCAAAACTCTCAATCAACATAGACGGAGTGAGCAAGATGAAACCAGATTTAAACAATACTTATCCACAAATCCAGCACTACAGAAAGCATTAGAAGGAAAATTCCACACTAAGGAAGACAGATACAGCCACAAAAACACAGACAATAAATAATCCCACAGCAGTAATTCCCAGAGAAGGGAAATACACACACACTACCACCAAAAGATAACAGGAATCAACAATCACTGGTCATTAATAT
>LZPO01117000.1:186812-198730 GCA_001675575.1 Neotoma lepida | reverse complement strand
GCCACTCAGACCCAAATAAACACAAAGAGGCTTATATCACTTACAAACTTATGGCCTAATGGATCAGACTTTCCATTAGCTAGCTCTTATATCTTAAATTAACCCATTTTTATAAATCTGTACTTGCCATGTGGCTTGTGGCTTACCAGTATCTTTACATTTTCTTTTCCTGGTGGTGGCTAACAACATCTACCACTCTGCTTTCTTCTTCTTCTCTCTCTAGTTAAAATGTTCCACCTATACTTCCTGCCTGGCTACTGGCCAATCAACATTTTATTTATCAACCAATCAAAACAACACATATTTACAACATACAAAACAACATCTCCATCAGTCCTCTCTTTCAGTACTCTCCCCAAATCCACCCCAGAACAATACCTCATATTCCCATCTTCACCTGCCCCCCCACCAAATGGGAAAAGATCCTCATAAACCCCACATCTGACAGACAACTGATCTCCAAAATATATAAAGAACAAAATAAACTAGAAATCAAAACCCAAACAATCCAATTAAAAATGGGATACTCATCTAAACAGAGAATTCTCAACAGAAGAATCTCAAATGGCCAAGATATGCTTGAAGAAATGTTCAAAATCCTTAGCAATAAAGGAAATGCAAATTGAAATGACACTGAGAGTCCATTTTACACATGTCAGAATGGCCAAGTTCAAAAACACTAATGGGAGCTTATGCTGTAGAAGATGTGGAGCAAGGGGAACACTCCTCCACTGCTTGTGGGAATGTAAACTTGTATAGCCACTATGAATACCAATATGGTGGTTTCTGAAAAAAATTGGGAATTGACCTACTTCAAGACCCAGTTATACCACATTTGGGAATACACCCAAAGGACACTCAGTCATACCTCAAGGACACTTGTTCAACTATGTTCATAGCAGCTTTATCCATAATAGCCAAAACCTAGAAACAATCAAAGATGCCCTTCAATTAAAGAATGGATAAATAAAATGTGGAGAATTTACACAATGGAGTATTACTCAGCTATTAAAAACTATGAAATTTGTAGGCAAATGGATGAAACTAAAAAAAAAGTCATCCTGCATGTGGTAACCCAGATCCAGAAAGACAAATATGGTATGTACTCACTTATAAGTGGATATCAGGGTTAATGTGAAGAACAACCGTGCTATAATTGACAGTCTCAGAGAGGCTAGATAACAAGGAGGGATTGAGAGAGGGACTAATAGATTTCCTGAGGAAGGGAAATTAGAAGAACCTGGAAGATTTTTTTTACCGTATGTTGTAGTTTGCTTTCTATTGCTGTGATAAAACACAATGTCCAAAATCAATTTGTTATTTGGCATACAAATCTTGGGTCATAGTCCATTGAGGGAAGTAAAGAAAGGAACTCAAGGGTGAACCTGAAACAGAGGCCATGGAGGAGTTCTGCTTACTGCCTTGCTTCCTCCTTATTTACTTCTAAGCCTGCTTTCCTACATAACTCAGGGCTATCTGCCCAAGGTTCATACCACTAACATTGGGCTTGGCATTCCCATATCAATCATTTATCAAGATAATGCCTCAGAGGCTTGCTCACAGTCCAATCTTGTGTGTGTAGTTATTCACATTTAAGGTTACTTCTCAAATAATTCTAGTTTGTGTCAAGTTCACAATAAAGTAACTAGGACATAATAGAGTAATTGTATAAAAATTACATTGTTACATTTTCATATATGTATACAAAGTATGTTGATCATATTCACCTATTGCCTGACTCTCTCTGTTCTCGTTTCTTTCTCTTCCTAAGTATTATGACTTCTATTTAACCTGAAAGATATTTTTGCACATATTTTGCTGACAATAGAATCTAAATGCAGGGTGTTTTGCCACAGCAACTCTTATAAAGGGAATCATTTAATTGGGCCTGGCTTACAGTGCAGAGGTTTAGGTAATTATCATCATGGGAGGAAGCATAGTAGCATGCAGGCAGATATGGTGCTGGAGAGGTAGCTGAGATTTCTACATCTGGATCCCCAGTCAACATAAAGAGACAATGAGCTGAAACAAATAATGCCATAGAGACTTTTTATTAATTATGAAAGCTTGGCCTTAGCTTAGGCTTATTCAGAACTAGCTCTTAAAACTTAAACTAACCTGCTTACAGTAATCTACATTCTTCCATGTGGCTCATTATCTCTCCTCAGTACCATAATCTGACTTCCTATGAATCTGGCTGGTGAATCTCCTGCACCTCAGATTCTTTCCCAGAGTGCCTATCTCTCCCCAGAAGTCCCACCTATCCTCTCCTGCCTATCCTAGTTATTGGATATTCAGCTCTTTATTAAACTGGGAATCAGTCTTCCTCAAGACCCAGCTGTACCACTCTTGGGCATATATCCAAAGAATGCTCAATCACACCACAAGGTCACATGCTCAACTATGTTCATAGCAGCATTATTTGTAATAGCCAGAACCTGGAAACAACCTAGATGCCCCTCAACTGAAGAATGGATTAAGAAAATGTGGTACATATACACAATGGAGTACTACTCAGCAGAGAAAAACAATGACATCATGAAATTTGCAGGCAGATGGATGGAACTAGAAAATATCATCCTGAGTGAGGTAACCCAGACCCAGAAGGACAATCATGTAATATCTTAAATATAACCTCTTGTAAAATCCAAATGAAAAAACAGATCACATTCCAACATTCAATGGCACAAGATATAAATTAGCATTCCAAAATGGAGGTAAGGTAGCATAGTGAGGAAATCCTGAACCAAAGCAAGACTGAAAATCAGATGGGTAAACTTCAAACTGCATTGTTGTTGGTTGCTTTTACTGTTTGGCTCTTTTGCTCTTTGGGGGCCTGCCACCTAGCTCCTAAATAAATCACATGGAGTTTTATTCTTTCTTATGAATGCCTGGCTTTAGATTGGCTTGTTGATAGCCAGATTTTTTTAAATTAAAATATCCCATATACATTTTCCCTCTGGGGTTATTCCTTTTCTTACTTCTTTATATCTTAGTTTCACTCTTACTCTGTGCCTGGCCCCTAGAATCCTACGTCTACTTTTTCCTTGCTCCTTCTTTGTTGCTTCTTGATGCCTCTTCCCAGGTTTCTCCTAATATTTATTCTCTGCCTGCCAGCTCCACTTATATCTCTCTCCTGCCTAGTTATCGACCCTTCAACTTTTTATTAGAGCAATCAAGTTTTGTAGACAGGCAATGTAACACAGCTTCACACAGTTAAACACAATCAATATAAAAGAATGCAATGCATCTTTGCATCAGTAAAACAAATGTTCCACAGCATAAGCAAATGTAATACATCTTAAAATAATATTCTACATTTCCCCATTTTTGTCTAAATAAAAATGAACAACTTTAACTTTATGATAGTAAAATTGCATATAACAAAAACAGTTATGTAAGAATTACATTTATAGTATTCATTCTACTTGTATTTAGCAAATGCAAAGAAAATACTCCATTATATATCTCATCTTATTGATTCCAAAGTTTTATACCTAATTTACTGTAATTCTAATTATTTAGTCTTTAATTCCATCAAAGATCCCTGAAGGATATAGTATTACCCAACAACAGAGAAATCTTGCTACCTGGACAGTCAACCAATGTTCCTCTTCAACATTGGGCATCCATCTTCAGCCTACAGGTCTAGAGTATCTGGCAGACTTTTCAGTGAAGAACTAAATTTGTAGGACTGTCCCACCTCTTATTGGCAAAGTTCATCAGTTGCTTTCCTCCGTGTCTTGCAGAATGTCTGCCAGACTTTTCCATGAAGCAGGAATCCTGAAGGATCATCCCACCTTGTTTTGCAAAAATTTGGCAGTAACTTTTCTGTAGGTCCTGCATTTACATTCTGCACAGTACACTATAAACAGTCAAGTCAAAACAGTTTATTTCCCAAATGTATGGCCTTCCCACAATGAAAGCACACTCCATATGGAGCTTCTTCATTGCCCATCAACCTTATATGAATTATAAAGATGGTGCTGCCAGGAGCAGATGTGTCTCACTGTTATGAAAGCATCTTATTAAACGTCTTAAATGCCATATTTTGTAGGTCTTTGAAGTTTTTCAAAATCATCTATCTAAAATATACTTATTTAACGTTGAAAACATACCTAATGTGATTATAAGTTTGATTATTATAGATTAATTACTAACCTAATTTCTCAATTATACATTGCATTTTTAAATGAGTTATATAAGCACAAAGCCCCCAAACAAGAGTAGAAACATATATAAAGTATAACATTGTTATAAAGTATGTAATGTTATAATGTTATAAAGCATGTATTGTTAAAGTTAAATTAACATTAAATTTGTATCGATATATCAAAATTTATGCCAATGCAAAATATGAGATAAATAGTTATGTTTTTATCCTATATTCCTAAATCCCCCTAAATTATAATAAACAACTGTGTAATCAAATAACAAAAGCCCACTCACACCATCTCTTGGGAATGTGGGCATTGTATTCTCCAGATGACTTCCTGTTATCTGTGGATGAAGGCATCTTTAGGGTCCCTGAGAAATTTTAAGATAATGACCAAGTACGGGGAAGACCAGCAGTAACCTTTGTTGATATATAACATCTGTCAAAATTTAGGAGGTCTTCCTCTATCAAACCTGATCCATATTAACCTGTAATGAATCCATAGCCTCTTGTTTCCTGTGGAAATAAAAGCAAAATCTTTTCTCCAAAGAACTTTTGATTTCCGTTTGATAAATGTGTTTTTTGAATTCTATTTTAAAGTTAAGGCATCACTAAAGTATATAGGATAGTTTAATCCAACAGTCACTCTTTCCATTCCATGTCTCTTAGAAGCTATACCTTGCTTATCAGCAACCAAAAAATTCAAAATCAAAACAATACTCTATAGGATCTAGCTTCCCTGTGTATTTCTCATCTTTATGTGCCTGTTTTCTTTTACTTTTACTGTCTCTTTAAAGATTTACTTTATTTATTTTTTTTACTATTTCTTTCTCTCTATGACTCTCCATATCCATTTTCTTTTCTTTCTTAAGACTACACCATTGTTAAACACACTGGAATCTGCTTACAGATTTTTTTTCCATCTGGACCTCTTTTACTGTGTTTCCCTAGTCTTTGTTGTCCACATGAACCAAATCTCAACTGCTAAGGTACAGATGGGTCCTCTGTGAGGCTCTGGCAGCTGGCTCTGCTTGCTACTCAGGTTCTAAGAGCCAAGCAAAAAGCTTGTGCCAGTTGGAGGTTCTTTTAACAAGGAACCGTATTCCCCAAAGCTGTAGAATGTCTATGTTTGTGCTGCAGTAGGCATTTTTCCTTAGTATTTTTTTTTTTAACTTAATGTACCCACTGCTCAAGGGCATGCCCTAAGGTAGAAACTCTTAAAGGAGCTGTATCCATTTTGTTTTATTTTGATTGTTTTCAGTTTTCTCAGTCCCTACATGGAAATTCAGGCCCATATTGGTATGCCAAAATGTTGGTTGTTTTTACCCTATGGGGGCCTGCCACCCAGCTCTCAAAGAATAAAAGAATACAACACATCTTTGCATTATTAAAACAAATGTTTCACAGTATAAACAGATGTAACACATCTTAAAGTAATATTCCACAACATTGCATCTCCATTTCTGATGTCAAATGCTCTTAATATCTCCAACTCCTTTCAGCATTGATGACTGCAACATATTTCTTTCTCTTTGGCTGCTTCCACTTCCTGTTAGCAGCTTTCCTCAGGAGGTTTCCCATGGCTCTATCATCTCCAACATTTTGGGGTCTCCAAAGCAATCCAGGCTTCACCTTCAGAGCTCCACACAACAATCTCTCTGAACCTCCATGCCAGACTACCTCCTGATATATCCCTGGCCTCAGTGGCTTTCCTTAGCCATGGAGGGAGATTCCATAACCCCTTTCTTTCATCCTTGACTCTAAAGCTAGAACCACATGTCTGAAGCTGATAAGTTCTGCTGCTTGCTCGGGCCGGCCCCCTCATTCAATTATGTCCTCACCATCTTTCTGTTCTTGATGGTTTCCTTCTCTGTCTAAGCTTGGCTGTCTTGAAACCTGATCTGTAGACCAGACTGAGCTAAAACTCAGAGATCTCCCTGCCTCTGCTTCTGCCTCTGGAATGCTGGGATTAAAGGTGTGCTCCACCACACTGGGCTCTAAGCTTTTCTCTAATTCCTTTTTAGAAGTTAGAAGCTTAGGTGGGTGGGATCTTGCCCTGATGTCACCACTCCCTTTATTTAATTTAACATCAGGATTTTCTTTAAATTTTTATCTCCTTGAACACAGGACTTAGTTCCATTTTACTTCCTAGTGTCCTTTTCTCCTCAAGTTGTACATTTTGTAATTTTCCTTGCTTAGTTTGCTCCTCTTCATCATAGATCTGCATAAGCATGGCCAATAATCTCCATAAGACATAGTCCACACTAGGCTCTTTTGAAATCTCCTCTGTAAATGTAATTAATTCAAAACTCTTCAATTTAGTTTCAGGCAGATATTTTGGACAAGGGCAGAAAGCAGCCAAATTCTTCAACAAAATATCACAAGAATAGTCTCTAGGCCATATGGGAACATTCTTCTCATCAAATCCTCTTGAGCTGGGCCTCCATACTTTAAATCACTCTCAGCACCACTGTCTTCCAAATCTTAATAGTGTGGCTCATTAAGCCCCACTTAAAGCCTTTAGCTGCTTTTCTAATCCAAAGTTCCAAAGTCAAAATTCTCACAACAGGAAACATGGTCAGCCCTATCACAGCAATAAGCCAGTTCCTGGTACCAGGTCTGTCTTAAATAGGATTTCTATTATTTTGAACATATACCATGACCAGGACTATTATTATTATTATTATTATTATTATTATTGTTTTTATTATTATTAAGAAATTTTCTATTTATTTTACATACCAACTACAGATTCCCCATCTCCTCCCTCCTCCAGCCCCCCAGCTTTTCCCCATAATCCACCCCTCATTCCCACCTCCTCCAAGGCAAGGTCTCCCATGGGGAGTCAGCAGAGCCTGGTACATTCAGTTGAGGCAGGTCCAAGCCCCTTCCCCTGCACCAAGGCTGTGTAAGGTGTCCCACCATAGGCACTAGGCTCCAAAAAGCCTGCACATGAACCAGGAATGGATCCTGATTCCACTGCCGGGGGCCCCCTAAATAGTTCAAGCTAAACAACTGTCTCACCTATCCAGTGGGCCTAGTCTAGTCCCATGGGGGCTCCACAGCTATTGGTCCACAGTTCATGAATTTCCACTAGTTTGGCCTGGCAGTCTCTATATGTTTCTCCATCATGATTTCGATGTTCCTTGCTCATAGAATCCCTCCTTTCTCTCATCAATTGGACTCCTGGAGCTCTGCCTGGTACCCAGCCATGGATCTCTGCATCTGCTTCCATCAGTTAGTGGATGAAGGCTCTATGATGACAGTTAGGGTATTCACCAATCTGAATACAAGCGTAGGCCAGTTCAGGCACCCTATCGACTATTGCTAGTAGTCTAAGGTAGAGTCATCCTTGTGGATTCCTGGGAACTTCCCTAGTACCCTGTTTCTTCCTATTCCCATTATGTCTCCATTTATCATGGTATCTCTTTCCTTGTTCTCCCACTCTGCAAGACAATTCTTATAAAGAAAAATATTTAATTGGGGATGGCTTACAGTCCATTATCATCATAGTAGGAAGCATGGTGGCACAGAGGCAGACATAGTACTGGAGGTGTAGCTGGGAGTTCTACATCTGGATCTACAGTTAGCAGGAAGAAACAATGATCCACTAGCCCTGGCTTAAACTTCTTAGAACTCAAAGGCCACTCCCAGTGACACACTTTCTCCAACAATCTCACACCTCTCAATCTGGTCCCTATGGACCTATGGGGTCATTTTCATTCAAACTACCACACATTGTATTTTGTAAAGATAGCCAAGTATGAATCAGAAAAATAAAACCACAACCTTACTATGAATATCATTTGAGTCTTCCTGGAGAGATAAAAAAAATGGCCTCTTTATCCCATATAGAGAAGGTAGCAACACACGAAAGGAAAGATTCTCTTCCAGTCCAGCTTGGTGAGTCAATGAGATTTTTATGTTTGCTTATGAGAATGTGGTTAAGTCAAATGTGTCTATAACAGTGGGATATCTCCTGGGTGACTTATTAACAACTATTTCAGCCAATGTTTTATGCATTACAGAGCAGTAATTACAATATTGGGAGGGGGAAGATGTGGTGGTATTTTATCTATGTCCCCCAATAAAATTTATCTGAGGATCAGAAGAACAAGGTCAGCCACTAGCCTTGCAAAATTAGCACATGCCCTTAATCCTATCACTTAGCAAGCAGGGTCTGTATGGATCCCTCTGAGTTCCAGGTCACACTAAGAACAGTCAAGAGTTGAGACACATGCTTTTAATCCCAGCATCAACCATAGAATTCTGGAGGTCTATACAGACAGACAGGAAGTGAAAGGGTTAGGCAATGGGAGGAAGTGATGTAGCTAGGCTGAAAGAGCCAATGGGAGAACAGAACAGAAAGAGATATAGATGTGGAGGTATAGGAAGTCAGATACTCTCCTTTTTGGAAGCAGCAGTGGCGGTGTAAGGTGAGGCTGGTAGCTGTTCCTAATTCCGCTGATCTCTGTCAGACTTTCACCCCTATCTCTGCCTCCATGTTTTATTTAATAAGACCATTTAGAAATTCCTTTACAGGAAGAATCTTAAAGGGTATGTTGTGAAGATGTTGTGAGCCCTGTAAACCTCCTCTTATCCATCAAAATGTAGTTTTAATAGGCTTAGTCACCTCAGGTTCTCACTGTGTCACCACAGATGCTCTGTTTCAAGATGAAAATGGTCATACTCAAACATAAAAAAAATTACACTAAAGATATTGTCTTTAAATTTTTCTGACAAGAAATTATTCTGCAAATATTTGAGTATTTGAAAGAAATTTTGACCAATTTCTTTCCAGAAATGTTGTCTAATTTTCAACACTTACAAAAAGTAGATGAGACTGCCTTCTTATGTTTTTATCATCCTTGGGTAAATTTTCTTTTAAAAGTATAGTAAGGCTCTAGAGAAATGGCTTGGCTGTTTAGCACACAATTTGCTCTTGCAGACAGCCCAGGTTTGATGCCCAGCACCCAGTCACAACTATCCAAAACTAGTCATCTGGCATTTGTGGGCACCAGGCACATACACATTAAACAAACACAAAGGTAGGCAAACATCCATGCATATAAAATAAATTTAAAAATATTAAACATATACTAATATGCAGGCATCTATTTTGTGTTTAATTGATATTTCTTTTTTATCACAAGAAAGTTTGAGATTTTCTCACTATGTTTTTAAATGATTCATGAACAAGAATAACATAAGTATTCTGTAAGCCAATCATTGAAGAACTTTGGCTCTTTGTAGTTCTTTCAGCTTTCCTGTTGACACTGACACTACAGCAATCAGGAACAATTCTTCACTCTAAATCATATCCTTATACAAATATATGAGTGTAGTTCCACTCCTCATCAAAATGCTTCTTCTCACAGCAGATGGAGACTATTATAGAAAACAACAACTGGATGCAATGCAGAAATCAATGGATCATGGAGATCACAGCCACAATGGATACAGCTACTGCATTTATTGATCCAGGAATTGGAGAAGAAAAGGCAAAAAGTTTATAGAATCCAGAATACCAGAAAGTCTGCTGTGAAACTGTCTGTCCTAGAAATGGCTGCATAAATAAGACTGGAACAATAGCAATATCAGCAGACATGGTATAGTGGAAGTGGGGAGATTTCATGGGGCACCACCCCTGCACAAAGAACCATAGGCAGCTAAGACTGCTGGGAGAGGGAAACTAGCCTCTTCTAGGGAAGAATACCTCTATTGGTTATCCAATACAAGCAGTTGGTCCTGAAACATGTACATGTACATAACAAAAACACACTCCACAGGTTGTATTTACGTATTTGTGCATACACCTACATACATAAACACATGCATGTAATAATAATCAAAGTGAAAGAGGCTATCAATTTTGAGGGGCACATAGGAAGGTTGCGGGAGTACGTAGGATGTGCTTGAGGGAGGAAAGGGAAAGGAGAAATTGATATAATTTAATTTTAATTAATGTAGTTAAAGGAAACAACATCATCCCTACTCTTTCCTTCTTATGATAGATGACAAATGAAATCAAGCCCCTTCCCAAAGAGAAAAGTTTTGAGTGTACATTCATTAAAATGCAGACACTTTATAAAGGCTATCCAATAAATCTTCTTTTATACAATTACAATGTTTAGACTTTGGGCAGGAAATAACTCTAGGCTAGTCTCCTAAACACTACATTATCTACACATATCCCCTCACTTTGAAGGCTCATTTGCTTCCTACCCTTTGACACATTATAAAACTAATGCAAATCTATATTGAAAAAAAGATCAGTTGTAGATAATGACTCAGAATTTTGAACTTCTTAGGCACTCAGAGAAAGCAATTAGATATCACTATTAGTTCATACATTTTCTTCCATCTAATATGCTTAATTCTATTTTTTAATTCCTTAAACTATTAACCTATTTGTTCATGGGTTACCATAAGAGCTGAAGTTAGTCAATCCTCTGAAAATAATTCCAATAGTCATTGCTAAGGAATAATTAAGTAGAGACTCTTATCACTGCTAATTTGCACCCAGATCTTTTCAATAATATTGAAAAAGTAAAATGCTAATATGTATTATAAAATGCTAATCATTTAATGTGATAATGTCTAATGAACATTATAGTAAATATTTAGGGAAAAGTGATTGCTAGAGTGGAAGAAAATGATAAAGAGTATTTAGCACAGTGATTTTAGAAACTAGCAATGCTGAACCAACATTGAGATTGCTAATTAATTTCAATTCAACAATCCAATGTATTTAGATTTAAATTTTCTAGATTAGTAAATAATTTAGAGTGATATTTTAAAAGCAGCTGGGCTCCTTTCGTGTATTTCAACTGGTTAAAACTCTTGCCAACTGCTGGATCTGGGGAATTAGGTTTTATGTTTGAAATCCTGTAAAACAATTAGACAGAAAATACGTTGGTTGGATTTTCTTTGCTTTTTTATTCAAAGCAAATACAACAGTTTTTGTGCAAAGTTTTTGACCTACATAGCCTTTGAAACTGTGAGAGATTACTAAATGACATTTATTTAAGCAATACGTTAATAAAGCCATTTACTTTCCACTACTCTGAGTTGTTTTAAATTTCCATTGATAATTTTTTTTCTATGTATTTATTTCTACTATATTCCTACAGAAAACTTTAATCTTAAATTACATTTATTTTTTTAATTATGAGTAAGGTAATATTTTCTTGTCTCCAATGGATGCAAAACTAGTCACAAAGAAAATTTCTATTCTGTTTGTGTTGTTTGGTCTTCCAGTACATTCCTTAGAAGCAAATGCTATCTTTTTTTAGTCCAGACATGAATTACTATATATATATATATATATATATATATTTGCAAAGTAAAGGCAGTAATAAACTGTGATTCTTTGGGATAAATATTGTGTAATGTGATTTTCTATTTTTGCTTCTTTCACTTTAATTATTTCTTACCTTGTGAAAGTAACAGATACACTTATTTGTATTTTAACAGATTGGTATTAACTAATTCCTGTACCAGTGTATGTAGGTAAGTTAGATCACATTAGGGAACAACATTTACTTTCAGTCTTGTGATCAAAGAACTCATGTTTTCATTCATCACTGCATCCTAAATATACAGAACAGTGCCTAGTATATAGTCATGTTCAGTGAACTTAGTTTTAAAATAAAATTATGGTGAAATTCTATATTAATAAAGATTTCAAACATTTTTGTTTGATGTTTTAAAAGCCATACATAAACCTATTTTATAAGCTCTCTCTCTCTCTCTTTCTCAA
>LZPO01117000.1:149606-168125 GCA_001675575.1 Neotoma lepida | reverse complement strand
GGTTTTGAGCATTTGGATTTAGATTCACAGTAGATCAGATCTTTCCTATCCATCTTGGAAAACCAGGCAGTATCATTCCCTCACCAAATTAATTTACTATTATTTATTCATTTAGGTAAAAATCTCATTCTCCAGCCCAGGTTTATTTGGAACAGACTGTGGCCTTGAACTTGATATGTCTATCCTGCCTTAGCCTGCAAATTGCTGAGATAACAGATGTGAGACCTCATGGCCTGATATTGAATTTACTACACAAGAAAGCATTATTGACAATGAGTAGTTTTAGGTAGATGATTCAATGGGTACTCTATGTGAGTACTCAAGAGATATAAATGACCTTTTCCCTGGTATTACAGTCTCACCTACACTCTAGGACATGCTCTGGTACTGGGACAATAGTTCAGAATCACCACTCTACACCATATTTCATCAGATGACAGAATCCATGCTATATTCTATATATGGGTCACAGATTACAGAAATGATGTGTATTAAAACAGAGACCATTTGGCAAGTAGCATCTTTTATCTTCATTCAAGTTCCTGTCATCAAACTCAGTTGTGGGAAGTAAGTCAGAACAGAATCACAAGAATAGATGTCAAATAAAATAATTTCATTGCAGCAAATAAAGAGATCATGAGAAATTATATTCAAAGCTGTAATTCCCTGAACCTAGTGGAGTAGATCAGATTTTTTTAGGACTGTTAATGCATATTCAAAACAAAGAAAATCATCATGTGTGTGGGTATGATGTGCAGACTGAAAGCTTTCTCTCTCACATTATGCACAATTTGGAGATAGGGCTTTTGTCCTTTCCAGTGTGCACATTAGAATTAGCATGGGAGAATATTTGCTGCTATATCATTGACACATGGCCTTAAGATTGGGTAAAGAATATTACTTCCAAAAATCAACTGTAAGATGTGTTACAGAAATAGCTTTACCTTGGAACTCACAGTACTGAATAGGTGTTTTCACCCTGCTCTTTCAGCTATTCTCTGGGAGACATCCTACATTCTGAAGTCTCAGGTTTCTCTTCTGCTAGCAATATGTCATAAACCTATTCCATGGGTCTCAAATAGTGTCCTGAAACAGAAACACTTTTGTACTTCTTTCATGCCAAAACTTCCAAATTTTCCTTTCCATATCTCATTCAACACTACTCCTGAGACTAGCCATGATAAAAGAAAGATTGCATAAGAAATATTTTAGACAAATAATAAATTAGAACATTTCCAGAAACATTGTGTCATGTGGATAGAAAACAAAAGTTAGCACCCTAGGATAAAATAACAATGAAGTGTATAAGTATTAAATTCTTTAATCTAACACTGCATATTTTTATACAAAAGAAGTCAAACCTTATGTATTTTAAAGTAGGTGTCAAGCATATAAATTGGAGAAAATAAATTGTTTAATGACTTAATAGCTCTGAAAGCAAGTTCAGGTTATAGAAATATAGCAATTGTATCGGTAAGAGGGTCCATGAAAAACCACTGAAATGCAAGTAATTAAGTAGTTGCTATTCATCTTACTTAATGACCTGTGCTATTGACTGGTGGTGGTCTTCTTCAGGCACTATGGCTTCTGCCTCAACATTGGATGCTTCCTTTTGAGTATTTTAAGATTTGAATGGAGGAGCTTAGTCCAAGGAAGGACAATAATAAACAGACTTATTAAGTATAACTTTCAAAGGAAAAGCCTAATACGAAAGTGCTAAGAGAGAAAAGTAAAAGATAATCTATCATCTTAGACATACTTAACAAACCTTGGTTAAATAGTACATTTATATCTAAATAATTTTAAGAATATTTTCTATTGTATAACCTGTTCTGAATTTTGACAGTTTCAGTATGTATGAGACCTTCTAATAAAACCCTTAATTTGTCTCTTTTCCCTTCCTCTCTTTCTTGCTCTCCCCTTTTCTTCTTCTCCCCCTGCTCCTTCTTATTCTTTACACTTTATGTCAGACTCCATCAAATGCTTGGTGGGGACAAAGGAACTCTTTTTATTCTGAAAAGAATGCTTTCAGTGCTGTCAGCATTAGCAACCCTGTCAATAGATTTTGCCCTTTGATAAGAACTAGGAAATGAAGTACTACAGGAGTGAATGAGTGACAAAAGAGATGTGAAGAAGCAGGAGCCAGTACAAAGGTGACATCAAATGGAATTACTCATGCTGCCAGACTATAACAAAAGAAGTTGTGTAGGCTGTTCCTACACTGAACACACACACACACACACACACACACACACACACACACACAGATGTTGACGTGATGAAACACATATTTTCTTCCCCAGTGAAAATGAACAGCTCTTCAGTTCTCATTAAAAATGTGTTAGCTTCTCTGTGGTAATGGGTTATTAGAAAGATTACTTATTTTGAGTTGGCATTCTGTCACTTAAAGTTTTTTGCATATAAATGTGGTATTGCTTTAGTATTCTTCTGATAATATAATGTATGGATATTATCTGAATAGTGTGGAAACTGTATCTGGAAGAAACATCCGCAAGAGTTAAAAATGAAAATCATGAACAGTGCTTCACCATGCAACCATTCCAAAACACCCTGCCCATCTAGTTCCCTCTACCCCAGCTACAATGTCTTTAATCTTTCCCCAACAGCCATGTTTATCTCTTCTTAAAGTTCTTCACACTTACTATTAATTCTGAGTAGAACGCTCTCCCTCAGTATCACCTTATAGGTTCTTCCACTTCAGTTGTGTCTTTTCTGCAATATCAAAATGTCCTAAGATTAATTTTCTGATTACCTTTATAAAAGTAGCACTTAATTCACTATATCTTACCATGGTATGTTTTCCTTTGTAAATCATGTAATCTTCTACTCTTTCAAATTTCTCTGTGTAGGTGTGTATATACAGGTAGTAAGTGTGTATTCATGTTTGGGGGTATATGTGTACATGTGTGCACATGCATGCAAAGGCCATAAGTCAATCTTGGTTTTATTCCCCAGCAGCCCTTACATGTTGACAACTTGCCTTGAAACTCTGTAAAGTTCAGAAGTAGGATTTGGGGAAGGGATTTGATCTAATTAGTAGATTCACTGATGAATTCTAAATTTTATAGCCCTCTTCAAAGATGATGAAATCTAAGAGGTATGGTCTAGTTCGAGGAAGTAATTGACTAAGCATGTGTACTGGAAGGGTGTGTCATATACTATAAATGTTTCTTTCTAGTTCTTAGCTTCCTGGCCTTTATGTAAGAAGCAACATGCTTTTGCCATGAAGAACTGTCTCACCACAGGTGCCAAAGTGATGGAACCAAGTGACCATTAACTGAAACTCAAACTGAAACTTACATGAAGCTGCGAGGCCAAATCAGTCTTTCTTCTCTTCAATTTATTAATCTGAGGAATTTTGTCAGGTTTGCAATACTCTTGCTTAATTTTTCCTCATTCTCCTGTGAAGTATTTTAGGAAAGAATTTCATTCTCTTCCTTTTCCATGTTCTCTACCTCCACCACCCACTTCACTTTCTTCTCCTCCTCTTCTTCCTTGTCCCTTTCCATCTATTCTTTCTTGTCTTCTTCACTGATGAATTCCAACATCCCTCCAAACAATGCTTGGCATATAGCAAGACACTATTTAACACTTATTCACTGCTTCCTATATGTCAGATATTTTTCAAAAATTAATATTAATTAATACTTAATTATCATAGTAGACATTATTGTTTCTATTTCATAGACAAGGAAAATGAGGCACGTTGATATAAGTAACTTGTTCAAGTGTAAGAAGAACTTCTAACCAGTCTTATTAATAAACACGCGGAACAAGAAATAAGGGTGAAAACCTGACAGAGATTAGAGGAATTAGGAGCAAGCCACCACTAGCCTCACCTCACCAACGCAGCCTCTACTTCCAAGGAGCAAAGCGGAGGGAAGAGAGCAACTTCCGGTCTAACCTGGCTTTTTATGCCTGTCCATCTGCTAACTCATTTCCTATCCTCCCAAGCTACATCACTTTCTGTCTTGTCTGCATAGATCTTCAGAACTCTAAGGTTGATGCTGGGATTAAAGGCCTGTGCCACCACCTCCTATTGCTAGTTCCCCATGTGACCTTGGAGTCACAGAGAACCAAATGGATTAAGGGCGTGTGCTAACTTGCAAGACTATTGTTTACTACCAGTGGCTGGCAGCCTCATTTTTCCTCTGACCCTCAGATAAATTTTATTAGGAAACACAGATAAAATATCACCACATTCAAGTTCACATATAGTATGTCAGCATGCCAGCATTATAAAACAGACTGACAAATATATTGTCAGTTCAATATTTGCTGATTTTAAACTTACTAGCATTAAATGGTTTATTGACATTACTATCTTGGGTAGCTTTGTACCTTCTAGCAGACATCAATGTAATTTATAATTTTGCGTTTCTACTCATAGCATGAAAAAATATTATGAAAGAAGTACCTGGTGGTCAGTTTTTCTTAAGTGAATTGGCAGATACTATCTATATATTATCTTAACAAATCCTTGTAGCAACCTAATAAAAAGAATGAGTAGTACTTTCTGTATTTTATAAAATGAAAATTGAGATTGTCTTCAAGGTTATGTAGAGTCATGAACATGAGTAATTTTCACTATCTAAAATATAGTTTTAGAAAACATTTTAGCATCTCTACCATCAAAATGTGGCATTTAAACCTTCAGATTCTACAAAGTACAATTGCCTATATAATTTTTACCTTTCTTAATGGTACATAAAATAATGACACACATTAAGATGAATGGCATCTTAGATTTATAACATGTAGATAAAGAGCAAAATATCTGCCATCATGATGACTTGCCCATACTTTCCTTGATTTGTTTCATAATTTGAAGTCAGTTACCCTTCCCTAATGGTAAGCAATAGAATTAACTTTGAAGAACTTTCTATTAAAGAGAAATATGCAAACTCTCCCTACTTTATCAGAACACCATTCAGAATGCAATATCTGGACTGAACATTTAGGTAGTAGGAGAGCACATGCTTAGCATTCACAAGACCTGAGTTTGTTCACCAGTAGCACTAATCACCATCATTCTAATTTATGTTCCTAATGGTGTAATTAAAACAACTTTAGATATTCTGTACATAGAACTGTGTTTAAGACCCAATAGATCTCTAGCTCTAGGAACTTATATTTTTAGAGATAACAGGAGCAAATTCCAAAAAATCAAATAGATTTGTTAAAATTTCATTAAAATTCAGAGGTTGATGATGTATTTATTAGATGTGTGAAAGACAGATATGTACCAATAGGGTAATGGTGGTGGGAGAATATAATAGAGATGTTATTTATCTCTTAGCTGACATTTTGAAGTTAATTTAGAACAAATATTTCTAATTAAGTTTTAATAATGAACAATGGAAAGTTATGCTGCTGAAGATAAGCCTTTCTATATCATATTCTAGGAAAAACTAAGATGATTGCACAATATCTCTTTTCATCATGAAATTCTTAATGAAACTGGAAAAAGCAAAAATATCTTCTGATCTATTGAAGAAAGTGACTTCTCTTTAACATGTTCTCAAAAAGATAACTAAAATCTAACAAAATTAGTTAAAATAATGATGCTTTGGTATTTGACATATCCGTTGTGGGATTCAGAAATTAATGTCTGCCTGAAACAAAAGGAGCTAATATGGCAAATTACCAGTGTTATAGTTCTCTATTCATTTCCCCAACAAGATAACTAGCACTTTAATTTCTTGAGTAAAATTGCCATTTTAATACTGCTGACCTTACTTTTAGGAAGAAAATTAATTTAGTAAAGTTCACCATTATTTATTTCTTAAATCTGTCAATTGTGAGCTTTTAAAGAATAATTCATCTTTTTTCTTCACTAAAATATATCTCCCCTTTTTAAAACTCCTATCATGTCAATTAATGGTATGCATTTATACACTTAACCTTTGACTAATAAAGTACAGAATATTTTCATTAGTCTTGTTTTGCAAGAAGTGGTCAATTAAATCTTTGATAAGGATTTATAGTATGATTGGAGGCTGACATCTGCCTAAAGCAATTAATTGATATTTTCTTTATAATTATAAAACATGTTTAGAATAGATTATTCTAATAACACATAGTTTGGAAAATGTATTTAAAACTATAAAACTTTTACAAAGCATCTACTTTACTGTTATTAATGGTCTGCATGCTAATTCATGGGGTATGCATATAGATCATGAGTAAGTGCTTCCTTGAAGGGTGAGGGTACAAAGATAACTATGGGATATAAATGTGACATTAACTGGCTCACATAATTCTCAAAAATTTAATTTCTTTTCTAAGGCTTTTACTAGTTGGATTCAGTAAAGCATTGAACTTTATCCAGGCATAGCAAGACCTTTAATTCACTCCAAGTCTTTCTAATTGAATAATAATTTAATGCTGTGGGTACCAAATAACATTCTATAGTACAACTTGTTCTACATTATTCACACTTTGATCTGTAATGTGTTAATTATCATAGAAAGCATTACCTATTCACTTTAAATAAATAGCTGGCAAGCCTATATCCTTTGGAGAATGTCCTGTACATTGTAGGCTATTTAACAACGTCTTATCCTTTACATGCTTGAAGGCTAGTACCATACTCTTACACATGACATGACATGTAGATATGTCCTGAGACTTTGCTGCACATCTTCAAGGAGGAGATTGGCCCATGTTTTAGTGTTCTATACATACATTCATGCATATATATGTATCTAACAGTGAGTTAGAGGGAATGTATGAACTTAAGGAAGGCTTAGAAACTATATGATGTATGGCATTTGCAAGAAAACCAAAGAAAAAATCATCTAGATGTATCAAAATATCCAGATGTGTATTACTAAATAAGTAAACCATCAGCAACTCAGACTGAATTTTTCCAGTTTATCCTTCTGTAAATACAGGATTCTTTCCTTGGTCTGATGACTATATGATGAATAACAGGCTCAGAAATCTGTTGATCTAGTGTTTGGACTTGTCTTACTCTCTGATTTGGATGATGACTCAGCTGCTCTGACTCATTGAGTAATTCAAGATGATATATAAGAAAAGAACTTTTACATTTATTAGTCATGTTTTGATATTACAACTCAGCATCATCACTTTTGTCATTGTGTATTTTCATTTTTCATTACTTTGCATGGATGGAGATTTAAAATGAAAGAAAAACCATTAATCTAACAAAATGAGACTAAATTTCTAAATCATAGCTATGCTAGGATGTGGTGATATATTGTGTATCCTAATAAAATTTGCCTGAAGATCATAGAGACAAAGGAACAACCCATGTCTTACCTCTAGGACTCCTCAGCCTGAAAAAGCCTCTAGCCGAATAAGCTTCCTCAGCTGAAAAGGCTTCTAGTTCATGACTCCTCATGCCTTATATACCTTTCTCCACCCAGTCATTAAAGGTGTTTGTGCTTCCCAAAGAAAGGCATGAGATCTCAAGTGCTGGGATTAATGGTGTGTGCCACCAGTGTTCCGCTCTGTTTCTCTACTAGACTGAGTCAATTTCATGTAATCCAGGGTGGCTTTGAACTCACAGAGATCCAGATGGATCTCTGCCAGCTGAGGAAGCTCATTCGGCAGAGGCCTTTTCAGGCTGAGGAGTCCTAAAGGTAAGATGTAGCTTGTTCCTTTGTCTCTCTGATCTTCAGGCAAATTTTATCACCACACTAAGATTCTTTTCCTCCATCACTTCATTCTTTCTTCTTTCTCCTCCTCTTTCTTCTCTCTCACCCTCTTTTCTACCTCTCCTCCCACCATCTTGGCTATGTGCACTTGGAAACTCTTTGCCAAATTTCTTTAGTAGACATTTTTCATTTTGGAAACCTTCATTAAAATATACAAATTAAGCTATGGAAACAATATTATATATCCCTCCTCTGTAAGAAAGACATATTCATAGTGTTCTACTGGAGACCCTTTCCAACCCTTTTGAGTGTTTCTATGTGAAGAAAAATTTGCAAATATAGGAATGGAACTTAATATCTCTTACCATCCACCAGAGCCAAAAAGAGAAGGATAAACCTTTATTTAGTGTTCTTTTACATATTAAAATTATGTATTATAATTCTTGAAGGGGTTAAAAGCAGCTATATTTTATTATTTCCACTTGTCTCATGTGAATAAACACTTGCTTTGCCAGGAGAAAGATTGTTTCAAAATAAAGCTTATTTTCCTTATAAGATTGCTGAATACTTTGCTTTTGTTTTGTTTCTGATATTTAGTGATTAATACAGTTAAATCTGGAGGATAACTACTTTCAAAGTTATTTAGTTTATTAATCACATGTGGTGTGTATGTGCATGTGTGTGTGTTTCCTTTTTCTCTTATATTTTTGTGTCAGGTTTCACTATATAATCCAAGATGTCCTCAGGTTAGTAATCCTGCTTCAGCTTTCCAGTGCTTGTATTGCAGGCATGCTCTACCATTCTTGCTATGTTTGCCTTTTAAATTATTAATAGCCATAGCTCAACCAAATGAACCTGTACTCTGAGAAGAAAAAGTGTCATAAAATATGAGAAAAGCCAAATAATAATATAATTTAAATATACATTACTTATTCATTTGCATATTAGTGTTATTTTTAATAAAATGTCTCTTCTTACAAATTACTGTTTCCTTGGAATTGGCAATAGAGATGTAGAATCACAATTTAATTCCCACATTTTTTCTCTTAAAACTAAATTAAGGTATCCATTACAACTTTTAGAATAAAGACAAATCTACTTACATCTTTACTTTGACATTATTGATATCCTTCTGTTAATTCTTTCACTGAACTTGGCAGAACACCAAATTAGTTACAATCTGTATCATGGGCACTATTCTCTTTTATCTATTTCAGAGCACCCTATTTTATTCTTTTTTCATGGGAGATTGAATTTTCTTCACCCTAGAAGACCATTACAGGTTTTATATTTGGCTTGATATTCCCAGTGACTCATTGCATATGCAATTTGAAGTGCATGACCAGAAATTTAATGAGTAAAGAACAGAAATGTTGAGCTTAATTCTAAATGTTGATGTCTGGCAGACTTTCAGCAAACTTTCAGATTTTTATAGTTCACTGTGTTCTAGGGAAACAGATGAATTTATGATTTAATCTCTTTTGCATTTTAGATGTGTCTCCAATAAACTTGGCAGAAAAGTAATTGCTACCCATTGACAATGGATATAATGCACAATTGAGTTGAAGCTAAAGAAAAATAAATACATAAAATAAAATTACCAGCTAAGTACCATATCACTGAGTCGAATATAAATATGCTTTGAGACAAAATTCACTTTTGGCATGGATAATTCTAAGGAATATGATCAAACAAATGAATGCATATGAATGCTGATTTTTCCAGAGGAATAATTGATCTGGTAATACTAATAATAATGCAATAAATAATTTTCCAACAGAGGTAGACTATGAATCTTAATAAGATGCAAATATTTTAATTACAAAATAAATTTTCAGATAAATTAATTGTTATCATCTATAAAGTGAAAATTATTCAGTTATTAGTCAACAATAAATCGACCTTTTATTAATAAATTATTTTCAGGCAGGAAATTCATTCCATGTCCCTATCAAGCATTTTGTACTATTTTAGAAACTTGCATTGCCTTAACACTAAATTTTAAATATGAATTATAAATTGCAGTTGCAGCAGAAGAACTTTAGAGAATTATAGATAATTACACATTGAAAAGAGAGAACTTGCTTTTAATCATCTTTTGGAAGATTAAGCATGCTGCCATTTTATAGACAATTCATTCATTTATGCAAAAGAATATACCTTGAAGAGAGTAGCCATCAGCTGTCAGCAGTCTGCCCATAAAATAGAATTCTTGCCAGATGTCACATCTTCTTTCTTTTTATAATCAGGGAAAGAATATTTCCAGTTTCTCTTCTTTCCAGACGTAGTTCTAAGTACAGGACTCTCCCACACAGTACTGAAGGCAATGCATAACTTTTCTGTCTTCTTTTGCTTTATGTTAATTCCCTCAGAGCATATCCATAATGAAGTTATTTACTGCATTTTACAATGTCACACATTAAGTTGTTACTTTTTTAGTTCATGGTGTGTTGTTTGGGAGAATAACTGAAAAAATATATTCAGAAAACTCCTGGTATCATATTTTATGTGATAATATACTTTATATTGTTGTTGACTTCAAAATAAATTCTAAAGCATGAAAGTTAATGAGCCTCCACTAGTGCTAGGCATACACAAAGTTCTTTGAAGCAGTGAAGATTTATATTTGTTTTGCCTTGCTTTCTGATGTCATTCACTGTGCAAAAAAAAAAAATCTCCTGAATTGATTTCTTATCATCTTTTTAAGCTGCTAAAACAGAACACTATACTGTTGTAAATAGAAACAATTTGTGTCTCACAGTTGTAGAGGTTGGGAAGTTCAAGAGAAAAGATGCTGGCCCATTGATTGTCTAATGATGGTCTGTGTCCTACTTCATAAAGGGCCATTTTTTTATTATGTCCTTAGAAGGGAGACTGGTTGAAATAATTCTACAGCATCATATGGTGCACAGACATATATGTGGACACGTTAAGATCAATCCACATGAATCTGTTTAATGGGTAATAGGGATTTATTAAGATATAAATTGAGGAAATACACTCACAAATACAGAACCCAGTAAAGAGCTGAAGCCATCCTCTGTTATGTCTGGGAGCGAATGCACCTGGTCATCTGATCACACCAGGAAGAAGGAAGAAAGAAACATGTGAAATTAATGCTAAGGAGGATTTGCTTGCTGATGGATATAATGTGACAGAAAAAGATAAAGATGACTTTTGAGATTTGGTTTAAGAAACTGGAAGAATTACATTGCTATTCACTGAAATATAGCAGATTTGGGGGAATTTATCAAGGCCTCATTTTTAAATATGTTGAATTTGATTGGGGCTTTCTATTAAATATCCAGATACATACATAAAACACATAGCCACTATATTATCCTGCAATTCATAGGAAAGGACCAGACTGGAAGTACTCAATTTGGAGTTTTGCAATACGTGGATTTTTTTAAAATATATGCATTTAGTTAGAAAGGAGAGAAGAATCAATCACAGAGATTATGGATATTCTAATATTTTAAGATTTGGTAGATGAAGAGGAAAAAGCAAAGATACTGAAGAGTATCCAGAAAGGCTAGAAGAAAATCAAATGTATTCAGAAAACAAGCAATAATTAAAAGAAAACATAGTATTTAGAGAGGGATATAGTACTAATTGTGCCAAATGCTCCTGGAATGTCAATTAATGTGAACACTGAATATTGATCAGTGGATTTAACAACATGGGGTTTAGTAGTAACCTTAGCAAAGCTAATTTAAAGAACAGATGATGCCAAAGCCACTCTTGAGTGGACACTGTTGATCTTTGCTGCCTAAACACAGTGGTGATAGGAAATGTTGTCAAGAGTGTTAGGTTCTTTCTTTTTTTTTTCTTTTTCTGAGAAAGAAATGACAGCATGTTTGAACATTGGTGAGAAAAGCTCCTAGAGAGAGAAACTGATGATTCAAGAAATATGTGCGGCACTCTCTTCACCCTTCTGTAATAAGAATGCAAAAGGAGTCTTCTATTTTCCATTACAAAATCTTTTTCCTCCATTCAGGGTTGAATAGTCATAGGAGTGAAATGGGAATGAACTGATTATTACTGTATTATAACAAGAGAGACACATTTCTGACTTATACTAAATGCCAATAGCAACTTTGTGTTAAACTGTCTTTACATAATAAAAATAAGAAAATTAGAAGGAGGAAACTGAGGGAATCTAAATTATTTAAGATTTTGTGGCTCTGATTTTCTTGCCCTTCACAGATTGACAGTTTCTAATACACAGCCATCACAATGTATATGCTCACTCTGTGTGTTCCATTACATTCCTGTATGTGTGTGCTCAGAGGGTCAGGAATGACATGATGAGTGATTAGATAGCTGTGCATCTGCATTACTTCATCTCCATCGTTTTGGCTAGTTTTCAGGACAACTAATATGTAATTATAGCCAGATAATACTTTGAGGCTGTAGGACCCGTTGGAGCTAGAGAATAATGCTGTAATGTTAATAATATCTTTTCCAAGCTGCCCTAGAAGTGTCAGGGGACAAGAGATGAAGCCACAAGTCTGTGAAATCAGACCATTAGCCTACTAATTAGGAAGCCAGGACATTTCTGACTCAGCTGCTGAATCACTCTGCCCTCAGCCAGTTGTTTTGTCTTCCTTAGCATCATTGCATTGAAGAAAATTATTTCTGCCTATCCACATGTATTAACAATTAGTACATAATCAGGAGCTCTAAAATGGTAGGAGGAAAATGTCTTAAAATTGAAAATATAGTAATGGCAACATTTCTATTGAAATAACAGCAATGAGATATTTTCATCTTATGCATAAAGTAAATGGACAAAATCCCAACTTTTTTACAGAATAATATCAAGCCAGAAAACATACACAATTCTGAAATCCTGATTTCAGGGTTTTTTCATGGGGGAGGGGCAGGTGGATATTGAAGTATAATGAGGGAGACTTTGGCAGAGGCTATTCTCCTGTCTTCTGGTTCTGTGAAAATGACAGCTACCTACATCAGAACTTACAGTAACACAGAAAAGAAGTTTAGGTTATTGTGTTTCTGACAAAGAGAAGTTAGTAGTTTTTCAGCTCTAAGCACCACTACAAACCATAAACTTTGTTTTGTAATTGATTCCTTCACAGTTCTAGAGAACACAGCTATGTCAGCTCAGAGAAGAAACGAATGCCTAAAGGAGGCACAGGTCATTAAATCAATTTATGAGCTCCTCTTGAGCTTTATGGAGCCTTCTACCAATTTAAGAGCACTTTTCTTAGAGCCTCTCAAAGAAAACAAACGTATGTGATTCATCCATCCTATTTCTGTTTATGACTTCCTGTAGAAGTTAAACAATGTTTTTGATCAGCTACTATTATTGAAACACAGTGCTAGTAAGACATTTTTAAGACAGGAATGACCTTGTCTTCATGTAGCATACCAAGCTAGCAATGAAAGACAGGAACTGAATTTCTGAGCATGCTTTGTATAGTGGAGGAAGGGAAATGAACATAAGAGTTTATAGTCTTATTAATTTCCATGTGACTTGCAAAATGTTTACAGTGGAGGAAGTAAGGCTCCTCACTCTGTTGACACCAACAAATATTGCTTATTATTCTATCATCAGTAGGAGCAGATAAAGACCTACTCAATTTTTATTGAAAATATATTTTTCCATTCAGTAACTCTGATCACAGTTTCTCCTCCCCCAACTCTTTTCAGTTCCTCCTCCACTTCCCCACTCACCCTAATACACACTCTTTATTACTATCTCATTAGAAAACAAACAGGCAACTAAAAAATACACAACCAAACCAGAATAGTACAAAGCAAACAAACAAACAGAAATAAATAGTCCTAATTATTTTTCAGGTTACTAGTTCTAAATAGCTCAGACATGTGTACCCAGAGATATGATGTGTACTCTTTTCCATTAAATTCTCTAGTGTGACCAGGTCACTGCCACCAAGTGAAGTGAATCATGTTCCAACTTTTAATTGTACCATGTGCACCACAGATGGTAAATACATTTTCCTTTAAAGACTATACTTTACTCATATGCTTTCTAATTCAAGAAGTTTTAAACTTGTGGAGTGAAGTAACCTTTGTTTGGAAGAGAACAACAAGTTGGCATTTAAATGGTAAACTTTGATATTTCTTAATGAAGTTAATTGTCATGAAAAAATCCATGCAAGTTTTATTCAATATGACATTTGAAGGGTATAATATAATCTATTATAAGGCATATATCCTGAGAATGATAAAATGTATTTCATTGGCATTATTCCATATTAAGTAAAATATATTCTAGTTCTAGAAATGAATACTATTGTTTTAAAATATGTTTTCCAAATTGCTTCTCATTTTGTAATATTTTAAAACATTTTTGGATCTGAAGAGATGGCTCTTCAGTTAAGAGCACTGGCTGCTCTTGCAGAGGACCCAGGTTTGATTTATACCACCCACATGGTGGTGCACAATCTTTTGTAACTTCGGTTCCATGGGAACTGACACCTACTTCTGGACTCTGTGGGCCTCAGACATGCACATGATACACAGATATACATGAAGCCAAAGCATCCATGCACAGCTCTATATGCTGGTTCTCCACTAAATCTGTTGGATACTCAAAATAACAATTTACCACTAAGTGGGTATATTACTAAACTTAATAAGCACAAAAACTGAGTTGTACTTTGAATATTAGCAATCCAACTCTAGAGTCAGTTTTCTAGACCACTGGGAAAAGAAATGAGTATACTATTGAGTTGTATGAAAATTGGATACAAAATCAGCAATCACAAAAAGTTATCTTTTTAAAAAAAATCAGCACTTTTTATAAAAGCATCTCTAGCCTTAAGTTAACCTGTAAAATCTAACACAAAATTTATTAAGCTCCATTGAGGCGCTAAGACTTGCTTTAAAACGCTGTGGCCTAGTTCAGTCCCACTGGACATTGAAGAGACAATTGCAAATTATGTGAAACTATAAAGGGCAAATTCTCCTTGAGACCACAAGTCTCCTATCCCAGAAGGAGTTGCAACATCAGCAAAATCTGAGTGTTGCCATCGTTTGAAAATTTTTTCTACTAATCAAAACAAAATATTTAGCAAGTATATGTAAGTGAGAACAGTAAGTCAATGAAAACTTTGATGATTTTCAGTTGGCTCTGTGCCTTGTAGGCTGCATCAAAACTTTGAACACAACTAAATAGGAGGTATTGAGGATTAAGCCTCAATTCACATTTCCACAAAGGTTTCCACTTCCAGAGGCTCTTTTGCCCAAAGGACTCACCCTAAATACTCCCATCATGGCTTGACATGAAATGTTAATGGATATTTACTCATGAAGTGACTCTGTAACTCAGACAGTTGGAAATGTTTTATTTGACTTGGTGGAAGTATCATTAACACGATTGTGCAGAGTAAGTGAAGAAGAAAATGTAGGTTGATGCTAAAACCCTTCAAGTATGCCTTCATCCCATTATCCAGGTAAGGTTATATGAGAAGCTGTCAACCTGAATGGCACCATTTCTTCACCCATGAGTCTTCCCATCTTGCTTCCAGTATTCTCTAGAGAGCTATATCCAGGTTCCATAACCACTGCTGATTCTGCTTGATAACACCTTTGTGCTTGAGGAAGTATACATAGGTTACCACGGTGTAAAACACTATAGATAGTATGAGGTCAGTTATTGGTTAAGATCATGAGCTCCAGAGCCTGAAAAAATAGCTTAATTTCTGTATAAGTCTTTTATTAATTCTATGACCCTTGGGGAACTTACTTAACCTCTATGAGATTTTATTTCATCTTGTGCATCATGGTGAAGGGAATTATACATATTGCCAAAAAATAAGTCGGTTTTTCTTTTGGATGTTTTGTTTTGGTTGTTTTGTTTGTTTGTTGTTTTTTACAGATGGCTAGGATGGACACACTATAAACAAAAAGATATAAATAATTCAATTATATATCATGCTAAAAATACAAAATGAATTGTGGAATAGTGTAAGAAGTAGATCATACTTCGGTAACAGCTAAGAGGATGGTGTTGTTCTGCTAAATAGATTTTGAGGGCCAGGTACCATAACTCACTTTTGTATTCCTGGTACTTGGGATGCTGAGAGACAAGGATTTCCGGTAGTTTTAGGCCAGACTGGGATGCATAAAGAATTTCTAGGCCAGGCCATTATGGGATCCAGAATGAGACTCTTTACTAAAAAGAAAACAAAAAAAACAAGGTAAAAATAAGATGTTCGGTGTGAGCATCCAGAAAGTAAGATATGGACTGTTTTGTTTTGTCTCATTTTTTTTCTGAATGAAAAAGATATTCATTGTGAAGTATTCAGCAACAGAGTGACATGTTAAAATTTATGTTTAAATATGTAATTTTGACTGATATTTTGAAGAATATAGAATAATAGGGTAAGAAGAGAAACAATAAAATCAGTGAGATGAACTGATGAGAGATGGTGGATCAGAATGGTTTGCTAGTGTCATATATGATATGAAGTGATGAGACTATAGATGATTTTATAAGTGGAAAACATACTCAGAGTGTATTGTCATGAGAAACCAGCAGGAAAAATTTTGTATCTAATGAAATAGACTGCTGTTAGATCAGTTATATGTGTGTAAGAAGCATTCAAGAGCTCACTTTGTGAGCATTGAGATGTGTATTGGGCATCCAAAGGGAGAAATAAAAGACCAATTTTGTAGTGATATTGTGTCTCTCAATATATCATGCACCTTAATAAACTTATCTGGGATCAGAGAAGAGAACAGCCACTAGATAGATATAGAGGCCAGAAAATGTTGGCACACACACCTTTAATCCTTTAATCCTTGGGAGACAGAGATCCATGTGGATGTCTGTGAGTTCAAGGCCACACTGGAAACAGCCAGGTATGGTGACACACACCTTTAACCCAGGAAGTGATGGCAGGAAGCAGAAAGGTATATAAGGCGTGAGGACCAGGAACTAGAGGCTTTTTAAGCTTTTAGGCTTTTAGTAGCAGTTCAGATGAGATCCATTCACGTGAGGACTCAGAAGACTGCAGTCTGGTTCTGCTTCTCTGATCTTTCAGATTTCAACCCAATATTGGGATCCAGGTTTTTTATTAATAAGACCTATAAGATTCATGTTAAACAATTTAGTCACATGGATCCGATATTCATTAAAGAAGACTTAATAAATATATAAATTTGAGATACTGTGAAGATAAATGAAGCAGTTTATTTAAAGCACTATAAGTGGGATGTGATATGTGAGTACTCAGTGTAGATTATATTAAAGAATATAAAGAAGTATGATTCCCTATCCCTTCCAAGCACAGTACTTAATTTATAGTGAGATTCAAATGTGTTCATGAAGTAGCCAAGTCATTGCATATATGGGTTGTTTGTGAGAAAACAGAAAAATAAAAGAATGATGACAAAATTTTCATTTAAAAGTAACACTCTAGATTACTTTTAATTTCACAAATATTTGTTAAGAAACTAGGACTGGAGAAGTGCCAAGTCCAATCTGTAGTGCCACTAATTGCTCTTGCAGAAGACATGGCTTTGGCTCCCAGCACCTACATGTGATGATTCACAGTACCATGTAAACACAAGTTCTAGGGGATTCAACATGCTCTTTTGACTACCACAGGCAACTGAACACATGTGATGCACATAAAATTATGCAGCCTCACATATGTACCCATTAGATAGATAAATAGATAGATAGATAGATAGATAGATAGATAGATAGACAGACAGACAGACAGACAGACAGACAGATAGATAGATAGATGAAATAGGCCTACTCCCCACTCCTACACACATTATGTCTCAAGGTTTATTCATGCTAGATTTCATTAATTTTAATTCCATTGTGACTTCATAAATAAGCAATTATTTTTATTCATTGCTTAACAAAATCAAAAGGTTCTAAGAGAGTCTACATCAAGCATTCTTACTTTGATCCTTGCCTCTACCCATTTCCTCAAAACATTGCTTAAGCTCTGGGCAAACATTTTTTAAGGGATAATACTGAATATTATAGAGTATAGATGACATCTCTGTTGCAAATATCTTATTCACCCTTTGAAGTGAAGAGAAATACACAAACAAAATGGAAACAAATGGGTGTGATTGGATTCCAACCAAACTTTATAGAAACAGTCAGCAGGATTGCTGGCCATAGTTTCCTATTTCTAGGAGGCAATACCTTTTTGTTAGTTTATGTTTTATTTCTGGGTGTTATAGGAAATTATCAAAAATTCGAGGCTTAGACAATATTTGTTTCACATCTTTCTAGAGGCTGGATGGCTTATATCAGGGTTCCAGAACAATGAGGTGCAGGTGAAGACCCTCTTTCAAGTTGTAGGCTGCTAACTTCAGTGATTACATAAGGGATAAAAAAAAAAGTTAGTCCTCTGGCCACTTCCTATAAGAGCACTGCTAAGCTCACTAATGAGGACTCCAGTCTCACAATCTAATTACCTCCCAAAGGGCTTACCTTGAAATACCAAAAAGAAAAAGGAAAATCTTTTAACATATGGCTTTGAGCTAGGCCTTGTCTTAGTTACAGATGCTATTGCTGTGATGATACACCATGATGAAAAGCAAGTTGGAGAGGGAAGGGTTTATTTGCTTTATACTTACACATCAAAGTCCATCACTGAAAGAAGTTAGGACAGGGACGCAAAGGTGGAGGAACGTAGACACAGGACCTGATGCAGAGGACATGGAGGGGTGCTGATTTACTAGCTTGCTCATCATGGCTTGCTCAGCCTGCTTTCCTTTTCTTTTTTTTTTCTTTGTCTAATAAGATTTTATTTGTAAAATAACCTTTCAGCGAAATTATTGTTGATTAGCTCATTGCTTTCCTGTTTATTTTTAATTTTTTTATTAAAAGATTTTCTTATTTTACATA
>LZPO01117000.1:137238-149209 GCA_001675575.1 Neotoma lepida | reverse complement strand
AGCAAAGGATAACCAGACTGCAATCCACAGCTCCACAGAGGACCCTAGGAAGGACGCATAGACTCTCCAGTGAGGGAGAATTGGATGAAATCCACATGGGCAGACTGGGGGTAAGGGAGAGGAATAGAGAGCAACAAGATGGAGGATGTGAGCATAGGGGAACCGGAGGTTTGAGTAGGAACAGGGACACAGTAAAATAGCAAGGAAAGAGATACCATGATAAACGAAGACATGATGGGAATAGGGAGAAACAGAATGCTAGGGAGGTTCCCAGGAATATGCAAGAATGACCCCACCTTAGACTACGGGAAGTAATCGAGAGGGAGCCAGTACTGACAAACTCCAGTGAGTATTCAAATGGATGAATACCCTATCTGTCAACACAGAGCCCTGATCCAGAGACTGATGGAGGCAGATGCGGAGATCCACAGCCGGGTTCCAGGCCAAGCTCAAGGAGTCCAGTTGATAGAAAAGAGAGGGGCTTCTGTGAGCAAGGGACAATGGGATCATGATAGCCTGATTTTCTTATAGAACCCAGGACCACCAGCCCAGAGTGGCACCACCCACAATGGGCTGTACCCTCAATCACTAATTAAGAAAATACCCTACAGCCAGATGTTATGGAGGCATTTTCTCAATTGAGATTCAGTTGATTCTAGACTATGTCAAACTAACCAGCACAGATCTCAAGGTTCAATCCATACATTTATTTTAGTTGTTTTATTTTATAAATACAAGGATACATGAATGTATAATCTCATGTCACATCACTAAAAATATCTCAGCATAGGAAATACTATTGTTCTTTATGCTGAAACTACATATTTCATGCTGTATATTTTGGATATTTTTTCACATTAATGCATAGAATGAATCTTTGTTTTTCTCTGTTTTATATTCCACTATATGTATATGGGAGAGCATATTTAAATGATTCCTTTTCCTAATTCTTTCTTTATATATTTCCTTTATTTTTGAGATTATAATATAATTATAGCATTGCCATCTTCCTTCCAAACTCTCATATGCACCCCTCCTTTATCTCTTTCAAATTAATAACCTCTTTATAAATTAATTATTGTCACATATATGTATATGTATGCACATACACACTTATGTAAATGCGTAAGTACAACCTGCTCAGTTGGTATAATGGAACTTGTATATATGTTTTCAGAACTGACCATTTGATATTCAATAACTAATGACAAACAATAGCTGGTGAAAGCTCTGAAAATACACCCTATCATATATATGTGTATGTGTATTAGGATAAATTTCTTCCATTTTTATTACAATTTAACATTAGTTATTTGTGCATGTGTATGAATGTATGCACATGCACGTGAATTCTAATGTGATGGCATGCATGACAACCTGCAGGAATGGGTTTACTCCTTCAAAAACGTGAGTCCTGGGGATTGAGTTCAGGTTGTCAGGCTTGGCAGAAGTGCCTTTACTGCTGAGCCATTCTCAATGTCCCTAATAGGATAGATTTCTTAACTGCTGAGCCATCTCTTCAGCACTCAAAGAAGGATAGATTTCTGAACTTACTATTGCTAGATCAAGGGGTAAAGTCATTTGCCATTTTGGAAGGTACTGGTGCATTCACCTTTAACGTTTTCTTTCAGCACAACATATGAAAGTACTTACTTTAGAATCATGAAATACTTTATAAATTGGTGTTTCAACTTTGTACAGAAGCCGTGTTAATCTTCTCTGAATCATTGCAAATATAGTGTATATGATGCTGAAATGAGCACCATGAAGTCATTTTTAATTTAGGAAT
The DNA here is from genome assembly GCA_001675575.1 of Neotoma lepida. NCBI lineage: Eukaryota > Metazoa > Chordata > Mammalia > Rodentia > Cricetidae > Neotoma > Neotoma lepida. Next base: position 147,420 of record LZPO01117000.1, on the reverse strand, counting down.
GGATGAATGCTGTGGCATGGATTGCAGCCAAAGATAGGACAGACTATAAACTCCACTTTCTATTTAGCCTGGAGGGTGGCATAGAGAGAGAGGGATTTCTGGACAACTGCAGGCTTTTATTTTTTGAATGCTGAATGGAGGGGAGCCATATCACCTTAGGTTTTGGCAATGTATATATCTAATACTCTAGCCAATAGTGACAGAAGCAGTTGGGATGGTTAGAAAGAGTTAATAAAGACTCAATTTTGAGCAATTTTGCACAAAGAGCTCTCTTAATAATTAAGAAGTAGCTTTGATATAAGAAAGGGGCTTATCTGTCATAAATCAACATGGATTGAAGTAGGATATAGGAAAATGAAAGAAATGATGATGAGATGGTTCAAGGAAGAAAGATCTTTGATAGAACCACACAATAACAATGAATTAAAATTTGTGAACAGAGTTATATGTACCTGGTCTCCCCCCCACCGCCGGTGTGTGTGTGTGTATGTGTGTGTGTGTTTGTGTGTGTATGTTTGTGTGTGTGTTTGTGTGTGTGTGTTTATGCATTTAAAACTCACAAAATTCTTATGAAATTAGTACTGTTATAGTTACTGTAAGGATTATGAGACCAAGACAATTTGGCGTCTGCCATGTAAGTATTGAGCTGGGATTAGTTTCTTACAAGATGGATTCTTTTTATTATACTAATGGAAATGTAAAATGTGATATAGGTGGAAAAGAAATCCAAAATTATATGAGAAATGAAAAAAAATATGGAAAAATCACAGAATTACATGTTTTTGTGTCTTTACAAAGAAAATAAATATTAGGAAAGAGATTTCTAAAATGATAAACTGATTATTGCAATTAAGTCTGATGTTCCCATTGCATACTGGACCCCTGTCAGACCCAGGTGCCTCAGGCTGTCCCTGACCTTAGGCTTCTGGAATAAATACTTGGGAGTTCTATCAAAGAGATACTTTCCAGAGCTCTTAGAGTTTTGCTGATCTGTTATAGAGATTTACAACTTGGATTGGGATGCAGAAACCTTGCATTTTGTTCTGTGTTTTTGTCCTGATTACGCTCCTTTGGCTACTGATCCAAATGAGATGCTGTAGACACCTGTTAAACCTTTGTGTGTGATGACATAAGCCTGTGTTTCTGACCTGCTGCCACTGAGCAACTGCTTTAGCAGCTGGCCTGGGGTAGTTGCTTCTAGGTGTTGTAAGTTCAAGGAAAGTGGGTTATACTATAGTTACATTTCCTATATAATTTCAAGGCCAATTTGGAAGGGAACACATTTCATTTGAATCTTATAAATTCACTTCATAGACTGTCGTATGTAATTCATAAAGAATGATGCTAAACATTTTCCATTTGCATAGAGAAAATTATAATCCCTAACTTTGATTTGGGAGTAGAGGCACTCTCAACTCTCTTATTCACTGACTACCTTCATTGAATTGGAAGGCCCTGATTCTTAACGATGCCATGTATCTTTGGCAACTGGAAATGTTAACTGAATGCAGATTCATAGTGCCAATTCATTGGGAATCTCCAATAAGGAAAATTCTCCATTTTCTTCTAATCCAAATTTCAGAGAGCAATTTTGATGTTCTGGTGTTCATGCTCTATTTCATGATTAGAATATTAAATGGAAAGAATTGAGAAATGTAAATTTAAGAGGCAATAAAAGTATTATTAATTAAATGTTTATTGTGTGTTCATGTATAATAACTTCATATGCATGCATTATCTCACTTAATCATTCTAATAACTCTGTGAGATGGTTCCACTTGTCAGGTCTGCATTATAGATGCATACACAATGATTCATAAATTTATTAAGGATTTGACCTTGTCAGACTCCAAGGAGTTTATAGTTAGGTAAGATATATCCATTCTCTATAAATATCACAATTTATTTTTAAATGGAGGAATAGTCCTTTATTTTGTATATAAATGAAAATTCATGGCAGATATCTTTTAAATTGACAGTTATAAAATATCATTGCAGTCCTCCAAAATGAGTGAAAGACATGCATCTTGGTGGACTAATACAAGGTAAAACTCTTTCCTCCCATCATTTTCCATTATATGATGCCTGTGTAGATAAATGAGATGATGAAAATAAGGTGTTAAATTTCTTGAATCTTATTGTAAGTGTCTAGCTTTAGAAGAAAGTATTCAGGTGACTCACTGGGGCTGTTCATGGAGTTCACTATATTTATCAGCTCATGTCTAATTTGTACTGTTTGTGACATGGACTGCCATAGGCCAGGGCATTTTGTCTTAGTGAATATGTTAAAAAAATCAGTTTAGGATAAAGACAAGGAAAATTTTTCTAGTAAATCCATGTAAAAAATTCATTTTGTTTATCAGAAATGCTGAATATCAAAAATTTCATTTACTTAAATACAATAAAAGAATTTTGAAGCAAATAATTATAGATCAGTACAGAGAGGATATGCAAGGTAAGGAATCTAAATAGGAGGTCAAGGGTCCCAGTCTTGAGATTTATATTAGGTCACAGAACATGTGGTCAAAATATTGTTTAGTATAGTATAGAAACTGAATTATCCTTTTAAAAAATAGACAGCTTAATATGCATTTATGCTTTGCCATTGAGATGATGGGACATCATATAAGGATCTAGAGAGTGGTTGATGACAATACATATTAAACACTTCAAACATTTACATATTCCATGCAGTTGAATGTGATGCGTGTCTATTTATTGTTATAAATGCTTGATCTCTCCCAACACTTGTATTGCATTATATTAATAAATAGCAATTGTGGGGAGCAGTGCACTGCTGGATCGATGAGCATTCATGACATAAGTACAGCTATGACAAGTACCTTAATGCATTTGGACCCACAGGAACAGCAAGTCCTTCCCTGTGTCAAGTTCAAGGGACCAGAGGGCCTTCCCCTAGGTAGAGTATGGATGTTGGTTGTATGTAGAAAGTATTAACAACCGCTTTCTCCTCCCAGGTGACTGCAGCTTGAGACTGCTCCCCTTCAGAGAACCCTTACTGACATTAACTAACCCATCTTCTCATTCACCTGTATATAATAGACCTACATCCTTATTCAGCTGCATATAATAAACATGTTATGTTTCCACGGTACTGCTGCACCTCCACCAGAGCTCAGAGCAACCTACCCAATTCCAGCTCTGCTGGAATGTATCTGTCATTGCTTCACTCCCCATTGTCTCACTTAGGCTAATCTTAAAGCTGTTCGGGTCAAAGCTAACAATTGAAACTTTTAAATACAGTTTAATATCTACCTATGAGATGGAGCAGGTGTATATCCATTAATAATTTTCGAAAGTGCTAAAAGTTAGGAGATTCTTAATAGAATATAAAGATTTCCCTACATAGTTTAAATTGCTTCACCAAATGCCCTATTAAGTTTTATATGAGGAATTTTTATATTTTAATGCTATTACTAATATAATGAATTCATATGTTCTTTTAAAATTTTGTTAATTCTTTGAGAATTCTGTACAACATGTTTTTGGTCATATTTATCCTCTCCCCATCAACTTTTCTCAGAACCCTCCCATCCCCTTCCCATCCAACTTTGTGTCATTTTTCCCATTACGGTTAATTTGTGCTGCCCAAATAATCTTGGATGTGTGGCTTTGCAGTGATGTGTGATTAACTTACTAGAGCTATACTCTTAAAGAAGATTAACCTTCCCCCTCTCTTCAGCTATCAATTGTACATAGCTTCTTGATGAGGGATGTGTCTTTGAGCCCACTTCTCTTCTATAGGCTGGAATTTTGTCTAGCTTAAGCTTGCTTAAATCTTGTTCATGCTGTCATAACCACTGTGAGGCCATATGTATAGCTACCCTGCTGTGTCCAGAAGACGCTGTTTGTTCATAATCATCCAACATCCCTGTTGTTTTACATGCTTTTTATCCCCTCTTCCATAGTCTATGGAGGAGACAGTGTGATATAGGTATTCCATTTAGGGCTGAGTAATCCCCAATCTCTAATTGTAGTGATATATTGTGTCCCCTAAAATATTGTGTACTGTAATAAAACTTATCTGGGGTCAGAGAACGAACAGCCACTAGATTAGACATAGATGCCAGAAAATGGTAGCAGACACCTTTAATCCCAACACTTGAGATCACATGTCTTGCTTGAGAAAGACACAAGCCTTTAATCCCAGGAAGTGATGGCAGGAAGCAGAAAAGTATATATGGTGTGACAACCAGAAACTAGAGGCTTTTTAAGCTTAGAGGCTTTAGAGCAGCAGTTCAGCTGAGATCCATTGGAGTGAGGACTCAGAAGCCTGCAGTCTGAGGAAACAAAGTCAGCTGAGGAGTTGGCAAGGTGAAGTTGGCTATGGCTTGTTCTGTCTCTCTGACCTTTCAGAATTTACCCCAATAGCTGGCACTGAGTTTTTTATTAATAAGACCATTTAGAAATTCGCAATACATCTTATTTTCTATACCTTGACCAGTTGTGCATCGCTGCATTAATTACCACCTATTGGAAATGGAAGCTTCCCTGATGAGGGTTAAGAAATTAATTAATCTGTGTGAATAATCACAAGTCATGTTACTTTAATACTACATCCATTTGGAAGAATAATAGTATTACATCCTCTCCTAATGCCTATGACCTGTTTATCTACATGTTTTTGACCCCAATAATGGTGTCAAGTATGAATATAATATTGTTGATTGAAATCTAATCAGAAAGTAGTTGGTTACTCCTTATAGTGTCCATGCCACTATTGCTCATGTGTTGTCAGTACACTCATTATTGTAACTCACAGAGTTCACAGCTCAGTAAGATTAATAATTACTTTTCTACTCCTATCCTGGCAGAAACCATAGCACCAGCCAGCACTATAAAGCTAGCCAATGTAGATGAAGTTTCCAGGTCAGTGCTAGCTTGACTTATCCATGTTCAATTATGTGGTGTCTTAAACAGTAGGATCTTACTGTCAAGTTAGATGGGCAACAGGCTTTAATGCTTGGGGGTCTATGGAGCCCACAGTCCAGTAACTGCAGGAGAGAACCCATTCCTAATATAACCCATTCCTGGCACTGTGCTTTTTATTTATTAGTTAGTATATGTTGTTTAGTAAGGGCATTGTCACCCTTTTACCCTTTTAATAAAGTAATTCTCTCTCTCTTTCTATATATATATATTATATTATATATAATGTGTAAGAGTGAGTGTATGTGTATGTGCACGTGTGTGTATGTGTATTGAAAGCTTCTACAGCAGTAGATTTCCTTATGATTTTTTCTAAAGACCTTCAGTGTTATTTATCCCCTCTCACATTCTCTCCTATATCCTGACCTCCCCTCTAATACACCAAGTTAAACATCTCTATTTCATTATTCTCCTTTAATGCTTTATAGCACTGTATTATATCTATATCCTTTGAAAGCCTTTTCCCATGGTCCATTAGTTATTCCATGATTTATATCAGTATTTGAAATGAAGTACATATATCTAAAGATTCAAAGATAGAATTTACCAATGAAAAAACCCTACTCTGTTTTTCTTTCTGGATCTTGATTATCTTACTCAGAATGATTGTTTCTAGCTTCATCAATTTATCTGCAAATTTCATGGTTTTGTTTCTCCTGACAGCTGAATAATACTCTACTGTGTAAATATATCACATTTCATTATCCATTCATCAGTTGTTGGACATCTAGACCCTTGTATTTCTTGCCTATTATGAACAGAGCAGCTACTAAGATGTTTGAGCAGGTATATCTGTAGCAGAATACAGAGTACTTTAGATATATGTTCAAATGTGCTATAGGTGAATTATATGGTAGATCTATTCCTAGCTTTCTGAGGAACCTCCACACCAATTTCAGTAGTGGCTACCTATGTTCCCACCAGCAGCGAATAAGTGTTCTTTTTCCGTACATTCATGCTAACATTTGCATTCATTTGGATTTTTTTTATCTTCTGACTTGTGGAAAGATGAAATCTCAAAGTAATTTTAATTTTCAGTTCCCTGATGGCTAAGGATGTTCAACATTTTAAAAATATTTTTTTGCCATTTATATATCATCTTTTAAGAAATCTCTGTCTCATTCCATGCCCCATTTTATAACTGGGTTGTTTTCTTGATGTTTAGTTTTGTGCATCATTTGTATATACTCAATAGTTACCTTTCAGATATATACCTGGTAACAATTTTTTCCCATTTTGCATTCTACTTCTCCATTCAAATGATGCCATCCATTGCTATACAGAAGCACTTTAGTTTCATGAGTTACCATTTATTAATTATTGACCTCAATGCCTTCACTAGCTAGGTCTTGTTCAGAAAATTATTTCCTGTGTCAGTAAGTTCAAGTGTATTCTGTATACCCTGTTTCCTCCACTTGCAGCTTTAAGGTATCAGATCCTATGCTGAACACTTTGATTCATATGGAGTTGAGTTCATTGTAGGACGAGAGAGAAAGATCCAGTTTCATTCTTCTACATGTCACTATTCAATTTGAACAGCATCATATGCTGAAGATACTGTTTTTCTCCAACATGTGTTTTTGGCCTCTTTATAAAAAGTAATGTGGCTATAAAAGTGTGGGCTTATATGTGTTTTTTCAATTCTCTTCCATTGTTCAATGAATCTATTTTCATGCCAGGACTATGCTGCATCTGTACTTGGAAGTTTATAGTGGATGCTTAATGAATGTCTCCACTCTGAGTCAATAGGGCATAAATATAATGATATTAAAGGTGATTTTAATCTTCAAACTTATTTATGTGTTAAATTGCTATGTATTTATATGGGAATTCATGAAACTAAATGTTTCTGTACAGCAATGATGGCATCATTTGAATGAGTATGTTACTTACATATGTTAAAAATATAAGGGAAGATTCATATTGAAACTCTTGTTTTATCCATGGTGTGTTTTGTTGCAATTTTACATGATTTTAACCGACCAATAAATATTTTCTGCCAAACATCTAATGTTTGTCTTTTTCAGTTTAAAAATAGTTGACTTAAAATCTTGCTGAAAAAAATTTTGATCATCTCATGGTTTTTTCATCTTATCATACCTTTTCCCTATTATGTTGTAAAGCAATTATTTATTTATTTGTATGGAGATGCATTATAATGTATTATAGATTCTATGCCTTGTGTTTGTGTGTGTGTGTGTGTGTGTGTGTGTGTGTGTGTGTGTGTAGGGAGATTAGGAAGAAAGGAATGTCCTTTGGGTATTTTTTCCAACACCACTGTAGATTATTAAACTGAAAAGCAGAGCAGGATTCTTGTTCAAGTACTAAGTAACCATTATTAAATTATCTCTTTGGATATTGTGTCTGATAGTTCTTTACTATGAGGTGTAATTTTGTGAGTATTTACATTTCAACCAAAGTGGCAATATATGATTTTTAGATCTTCAAGGCAGCTTTTGGTTGTTGAAAGAAATAACATTGTTTTAAAATATTTTGCCAAGTATGTGACAGACATAAATTAAATGAATTAAGTAGCTGGTATTTTCTGGCAAAACATGTTTATAACAAAAAGAAAGACAAAAACTATATTTCAACAACAAATTTCCTCTTTTTCTACCCCAAATTTCAAACTATTGCTTTTCAATTCACAATGAGAATGAAGAAAAGGTGGTCCAGTGTCCAGAGAAACAATGAGAGCATCATTTCTATTCATTTTTAGAAATATTTATACTGAAAAGATAAGGGTAAGGAACTGGAGAAATGTCTCAGTAGTTGTAGCATAAGTGGTTCTGCAAGAGGACACAGGCTTAATTATCAGCACCCACGTGGAAGCTGACAATTTTCTGTAACTCCAGTCCCAGAGGATTCAAGTTCGGCACCAGGCATGCAAAGCAGTTCACAGGAATACACTCAGAGAAAACATTCATGCATATAAAATAAAGTAGTTTAAAAAGAAAAATAAAAAGCTACCAGAAAATTAAAATAGAAGTATTCGATGAAAAAGCCTTTAAATAATATTTTATTTTATTTTTATTTTTCCCTCATACAATACATCCTGACAGTTTCTTCTCCCTCTACTCCTCTCAGGTCCTGCGCATACATCTCCCTTATCCTCCAGATGCATTCTCCCTCCATTTCCCTTCAGAAAAGAGCAAGCCTCCAAAGGGATATCAACCAAACACAGCCTAACAAGATGCAATAAGACTAGGTACAATCTCTTATATCAAGGTTTGAGGAAGCAACGCAGTTGGAGGAAAAAGGTCCCAAGAGCAGGAAAAAGTGACAGAGACACCCCACTCCCACTGTCAGGTGTCCCACAAAAACACCAAGCTAAACAACCACAGAATGAATGCAAAGGACCTAGTGCAGAACCATGCAGGCTCCATGATTGTTGCTTCAGTCTCTATGAGCCCTGCTTAGTTGATTCTATGGGCTGTATTCTCCTGCTGTCCTCCATCCTACTGGCTCCTACAATTCTTCCTAACCCTCTTCTAAGTGGTTTCCTGACCTCTAAGGTGAGGGGCCCAATGGAGATCTCCAATTTGTGCTCTCTCTCTCTGCTTAATGATTAGGTCTGTGCATCTGCTTCCATTAGCTGCTGGATGAAGCCTCTCTGGTGAAGATTGGGCTAGAAACTGATCTATAAGTATAGCAAAATATCATTAAGAATCATTTCATTGATATTATATCCTATGTCTCTGGTTCCTAGTCATCTAGGCAGTGTCAGTTATGTGCTCCCTCTCCTGTTATCAGCCTCAAATTAGACAAGTCATTGGTTGGCCACTCTCAAGTTCTGGGCCACCACTTATCCTACAGGCAGGACAGATTGCAGGTCAAAGGTTTATGGCTAGTTTGGTGTCCCAGTCTCACCATTGGAATCCTTGCCTGATTATGGAAGATTGCTAGCTCAAGCCCCATATCTTCCATTACTAGAAGTCCTTGGTATGGTCATCCTCCAGTTTCTACTGCACAAGTTTCCACATCATCACCCAAATGCCTCCAATTCCAGTCATCTCTCCCTATACTATCTCTTCCTATAGCCCTTCCCCCATGTGATTGCTCCTGTTCCCACCTCTACCAGCCACCAGGCCACCAGCAAAATCTGTTCTATTAACCTTTCTCAGGGAGATCCTTGCATTCCACTTAGATATCTCATTGTTACTTACCCTCTCTGTGACTGGATTGTGGCATGATCATTATTCAATTAACAGCTAATATCAACTTATGAGTGAGTACATACCATGTTTGTCTTTCTGGGTCTGGGATACCTCACTCAGGATGATCATTTCTAGTTTCAACCATTTGCTTGCAAATTTCATGATGTCATTTTTTTAACAGCTGAGTAATACCCCATTGTGTAAATGCACTACATTTTCTTTATTCATTCTTCAGTTGAGGGACATCTAAGTTGTTTCCAGTTTCTGGTTATTATAAATAAATCTGCTATGAACATATCTGAGCAAGTGTCTTGGTAGTAGGATAAAGTGACCTTTATGCCCAAGAGTGGATATCTAGGTCTTGAGGTAGAACAATTCCCAATTATCTGAGCAACTGTCATATCAATTTCCATAGTGATTGTACAGGTTTGCACTCCCACCAGCAATAAATGAATGTTCCCCTTGCTCCACATCCTTGCCATTATGAGCTGTCAAATGTGTTAATGAGTTTAGCCATTTTGATAGGTTTAAAATGGAATCTCAAGCTAATTTTGATTTGCATTTCCTTGATGGCTAAGGATATTGAATGTTTGTGTAAATGTCTCTTGGCCATTTCTATTGAGAATTCATTGATTAGATCTGTACCCCATTTTAAATTGGATTATTTGGTTTCTTGAAGTCCACTTTCCTGAGTTCTTTATATATTTTGGATATTAGCACTCCGATAGTGAAAATATTTTTCCAATTCTATAAGCTGTTATTTTGTTCTATTGATGATATCCTATGCCTTACAGACGCTTTTCAGCTTCATAAGGTCCCATTTCTCAATTGGTGATCTTAGTACCAGTGCTTTCAATGCTTGGTTCAGGAAGTTGTTTCCAATGCCAATGTGTTCAAGTCTGTTCTCCATTTACTATTCTATGAGAATCATTGTGTCTGGTTGAGGTCTTATTTCTACTTGGACTTGAGGTCTATTTTTTTCTTATTAAAAAGATTTTCCACTCATTTTACATACCAACCTGAGATCCCCCTCTCCTCCCTCCTCCCTCCCCACCAGCCCTCCCCCTCAACCCAC
>LZPO01117000.1:111527-126925 GCA_001675575.1 Neotoma lepida | reverse complement strand
GGGCATCTAGGTTGTTTCCAGGTTCTGGCTATTTATTACAAATAATGCTGCTATGAACATAGTTGAGCATGTGACCTTGTGGTATGATTGAGCATTCTTTGGGTATATCCCCAAGAGTGGTATAGCTGGGTCTTGAGGAAGATTGATTCCCAGTTTTCTGAGAAGGATCATAGCATTATGAGGTTTCAGAACCATTGTCACAATGGAATGCTGCTTACTGGCTTGTTCCCCATGGCTTGCTCAGGCTGCTTTCTTATAATACTCAGGACTACCTGCCCAGGTGTGGCACCTCCTACTGTGAGTTGAGCCTTCCCACAACAAATATTTATCAAAACAATTCACCACAGGCTTGCCCAAAGGCCAATCTGTTGGGAGTATTTTTTTAATTGAGGGTCACTCTTCAAAAGTGACTGTATCTTGTATCAAGGTGACATAAAACTAGTTTAGATAAGGCAAGCCTTGCTCTCATTAAGTTTATATTCTATTGTGTGTATGTGGAGAATAAAAATACATAGATTCATTTGTGTGCCGCAGTCATATGACACAAAGAATAACTTAAGAAATGATAAAGATTTAAAATCGACTACTTTAATAACATGACAAGAAAGGGACAATTTAAGATCGAGAGAAAGTACAAGCAATATGAAATCTGGGAGAAAATATTCTGAAAGGAGGAAGAGTAAGATGTAGTCAGTGTAACCATGCCATAAAAGGCCAGATCACAGACAGAGTTACATCAATTGGCCTTGTTAGTTTGATAAGTATGTTGCATCGTTCTAAATATGACAAGAAGGAGGGTTAAGGGCAGGAAAATTTATGATCTGCCTTGCTTTTGTACAAAAATTCTCAATGGTTGCTGATGGATAATTGACCATAGGGGAACAAGGGTAGAAGCAAGGAGACCAATTAGCAGGCTATTTCTGGTATCATGGGCAAGAGGTAAAAGATATCAGAATCTCCTCCCTATTCTGCCTCACTCATGCAGTTTGTTCTACCTGCTGAACTCAAACTCTAAATCTAAAAGTCAACTCAGATATGATTTCATTGAAGAAGTCTCCGCCAATCCCCATCTACTGTCTAGTGGGCAGAATTAATTGCTCCCTTTTGGAGTAGGGATTACCAGTAGTTCTTAAGGCTTCTTTAAATAACACTTACCTAGTGAAGTAGTTCGGTGAACATACTCTGGAACTTGCTATAGGTTGAATTACATTCAATTCACCTTGAATTTCTTATGTTCCTACAGCAATCACCAGAATTTCAGAAAAAGAATGCTTTTAGAGATAATCATTACAGATACAATTGTTTAATATGAGATGATAATGACATAGACAGTGAGACTCTAATCAAATATGACTGAAGTTCTGATTATTTTAAAACTAGGTGAGCCAATGAGTTTTCTTTTTTTTCATTTAAATTAAGGTTACTTGCAGAAGTAGGAATGACAAGTTACTCATAAGGAACAAGGAATGAGTCAAAGACAGTTGAATCACTGGAAAGCCCTCCCCAGACAAATGATGCCTGAAAATATAACCCTGGAGCTTTGAGATCCCGAGCTTAATTAACAAAGGGAAATTTTGACATAGGTGCACATGGAGAAAATACCATGTTTTTTAAAAAAAATGAAAGCTGATACTAAGACTATGCTTTTACAATTCCAAGATTGCCAAATATAATGAAAGAGGTGAAGGGCAGAATCAAGGAGAAAGGCATGACTTAGCATCCATCTTCACTGCTCTGAGAAGACACCTATGATGTGGGACATCTTTCTGTATGCTGTAAATATGTGTTGCTCTGATTGGTTGATAAATAAAGCCATTTGGCGTATGGTAAGTCAGCTTAGAGGCAGACAGAAATCCAAGCAGATAGACAAGAAGAGAAAGGAGAGACAGGGAGTCGCCATCCCGCAGTCCAGGGAGCAGCATGTAATGGCACACAGGTAAAGCCACAGAATATGTGGTGACATATAGATTTAAAGAAATGGGTTAATTTAAGATATAAGAGCTAGCTAACAGGAGGCCTGCCATAGACCATACAGTTATAAATAATATAAGCCTCTATGTGTTTATTTCGGTCTGATTGGCTGCAGGACCAGGCAAGACACAGGATTAACTTCCAACTACGCACCTACCTGCCTTGCTAACAACATGTTAGACTTCTAGCCTAGAGAAATAAAACAATACATTTCTGCTATTCTAAGCTACTTGTTTTGTGGTACTTGATGGCATCAACTCTGGCAAACTAATAAAACTCTTTGGTATGTGTAACAACTTAAAATGAGGTGCATACCCTCTCTATGCTTCAGTATCATCATATGTAAAATGTGAATAATTAGTGTCTTTGACACAAAGTTATTTATTATCATCATTATTATTATTATCATATGTGTTAATAGACATAAAGGTTTTATAGTAGTGCCTGGAGTGTACACATCATTTTAAAATGTACACTGTCAGCCACTTATGTGTTCCTAGAGGACAAGCTTTTCATTATCTTTTCATTATCTCTACATGTTTAGCTTTAGGTATGGAGTAGAAAATTAATATTTTTTATATCGATGGTTTCAGAATTTCCAAGGTTCATCCTGACAAAGAAACTGTTTTCTAGTTTCATGGTCTAAAAATCTGGACTCTTACTTCTAAAGTATTGCCATACAACATACTGTCAGTGCTGTTCAGACTGTGGTGAATAAGTTGGTAGTTCATCTACAGTTTAGCTATTACTTACTCTTCTAAGTTTCAGTGTGTTCATCTATTAGATGAGATCATTGAGCCAGATGATCTCTAAGGTCCTGTCTAATTTCAAAACTCTGCAAGCCCAAGTCCATGACTATAATTTAGGAAGGCAGTGCACTTGAAGAATGAGTTATATTTGATCATTAAAGAAATCACAAAATATCTCACAAATCAACTGGAAGCACTCTAAAGGAATGAGGACTATAGTTGGCAGGACTCACAGTGTGCTTTTGCTGGGTCATTAAAATGAATAAGACCTGATGTGCACATCTAAGTAATTTAATGGTTTCACTTTTGCACAAACCATTCAAAGAATCATAGGTCTTCCCTCGTCATGAGCTTCCCAGAATTGTTCCTATTTTTCATATCTCAAGTAATTATTAATAACGATTCAAAGCCTCATAACTTCTATACCTAATCAGACATTTCTGCTTTACAAAATCATGCATGCTGCTTCAATTTTCAAGATGTGTTCCCATCAAAACAACTGCAACTTCACTTCAGTTGAAGTCAGGAAATAGTTGTAGTAGCTAAAGCTAATTTGAACTACGGCAGAAACATTACAACAGTGATTTCAACTAGAGTTTACACCACAATGTTATGCATAGTTTTTTAGACTATAGTTTTCTTCCTGCTTTTTGACAGATTCTGGCAAAAATTGTGTTGCTATGGTTTGAGTGTTCCACCAAAGGGTTAAGAATTTGAAATCTCCAGTCTTCAGTGGGGTGCAGGTGGTTCTTATAACACCTTTAAAAAATGGATGTTAGAGGAAAGTAATTAGATCATTAGGGAAACTATCCTCATAAGTGATTAAAGCACTTCTTGTGAGACCTCAGTTCCCATGACAGTGGGATATTATATAAATGCAAGAATGATCCTTTTAAGTGGAAGCTTCCTGCTTAAAAGCATGATCACATCCCCTTGCATCCATTCTTACCATGATGCTTTCTGCCTTAAAGCCCTCACTACAGGATAAATGAATGAATAATATTTTAATATTTTTGTGGGGTATTTTTGGAAATTAAAATGTAGTTATATTGTTTTCCCTGTTCCATTTTCTCCATCCATTTCTTCCCATCAACCCCACTGTCCCACTCTATCTCCAATTCATGGCCCATGGTTGACTTTTTCTTTAATTGTCATATATGTTGCAATCTGTGTGTGTGCTCTTAAATTTATATACCACCTACTCAGTCCATATGATGTTGCATGTATTCATATGATTTTAGAATTGCCCACTTGGTATGAGATAACCAATTAGGGGGCTCTTCATTGTGGAAGACTATTTCTTCTGTTTTCAGCGATTGTTATTTGCTTGGTAGTTCTTTGTCTAGATTTGAGGCCTGATGAGATTTCCCACTTCCATGTTAACATCCTTGTTCAGGTCTGGCTTAGGCAGCCATTATAAATTTTTATTAAATTTTTTTATTGATTTGGCAGAGTAGGGACATGTATGTGCTCATGTGGAAGTAAGCAGACAGCTTGCAAGAGTAATTTATCTCCTTCTATGGGACTGAATTCCCAGGAACTGAACTCAGGTTATCAGACTTGAGAACAAATGCCTTTACCCACTGAGCCATCCTGCTGGCCCCTACCATGATGCTTTGACTTATTAATAAACCTATTGTAGAAAAAAAGACAAGTTGGTATAATTTGGAAAGCTGAAAAGTCATCAAGTAACTATTTATTTCCCTTAATAATCTCATTCAAATACTTCGATTAGCATAGTTCACTTTAATTTTCAATTTTCTGGTCTGGTGACTCTTTTGGAAGAAGAATGAGATTTCTTCCCGCCCTACTTCTACTTTAGTTTGTTGTGTTCCAAAATTATGGTAGTTTAGGCTAAGTCTGATTAAAGGAAAAGTTAATATTAGTCAGTTTTACTGTGATAACACATCCTTTCAAATCACTGTGGCTTACCATTACAAATAAGTTTTTCTTGCTCAAGTTATGTAGTGGTTACAGCTCAGTTCTGACTCTGTTCCAGTCTGAAGCGCTGCCTCACATTGCTGTGTATTTCTAATTCTTAAATCTCAGTGAAAACAGCAGCCCCTATTTGATATGCATTTTTCTCATGACAAGTGTAGGGACAATAGACAGTCATGATTAAATCCTCTTCTGGGGCATGGCATAAATCGTGTTTACACATTCCACTCCCCAGATCAAATCCTATGTCCAATGCTGAGAATTTGATCAGGATGTATACTTCCTCTACAAGAAGATTTCACAGGGTACATAGTGAACTTGAGTGAAGACAGAGAACTATGAAACAGTGGAGGAAATGCAGGGTGTGAACAATCTGATTATCTAACAGTTGGTTCAATTAACAGCTCTGATTTCTACTGCAAAGTGTTTCTTTTTAAAGAAACCATCCATTTCCACTGATGACACCTCAAGTGGTATTGATTCAGATAATATAATAAAGTTTTAAAGTTAAAATACGAAGTTTTATGGTCAATGGTTACTAATTTTTTTAGACATAGATGTTGCCTTGGTTTTGGCACATTGCCATTAACTTCTCTCTCTTCCTTGCACTACAAGCTCCATTAAGTTCCTCATTGAATACTTTGTGTGTGGGCCATTGAATACTCGGGATGTGGTGCAATGCCTGCCCACAATAATGAACCTCAAGAGATGTGTATTGCATGAATAGTTTAAGGTTAAAGGTCACTTGGATTAATAGGATAAATATTAAAATATGTTGTAATAGTATAATTTGGATATATTTTTAAAGCTTCCTGAAAGTTAAAAAATGGCTTCCTTTACTATTTGTTGATATTTCTTTTTCCTGATGTGCACAGGAGTTAGGACAAAGAGATGAAAAGATTTACAGGACTACATTGTTCATAGCTATCTTTATTGTATTTTCTTCTTGGAAAGTAATGTAAAATGTGTTCTGTAGGATAAATTCAGGAACTCTGCTGTGTTGCTGTTGGCATACAGAGCACCCTGCAAGATGCTTGGTGCACAGCAGGTACTCAGCAAATGCGTCTTGTAACTTAAAGTTTTCTTATATTATTAGGCTAAAAGTGGTCAATTCCATTTTATATTACTTTTGAAAATTCCTATTCACATCCTATAGTCACTGACAAAGGCCCTCTGTGGACAAGAGAATATACTGTTGGGAGATAAAGTTTTGCATTTAAATATTCTCTACCCTTGGTGCAAATTCCTTTTCCCATCAAATATCCTGTAAAGAAGACAAGATGGGGGCAAAGAGGAAAATAGAGTTAATATTAACCTAAGAGACCTTCAAGACCACAGCTCTGATGAACAGACTTTCTGCTTCAATAAGCATAAGAATTCTTCCTCTCATGAAGCTCATGCTTTATCCCTTTAGCATAGAAAGAAACCATGATAGGTAGACTTTTCAGATAGAGACCCAGAATATATCTGAAATTTCAGCAAACTCACACTTTAGACCATTCAAGTCAATCTACTGGTTTTCTTCATAACACCAAAATTTTGGAAAGGTTCTAAATTTTATCTCTTCCTAATTCAGTAATTAACATGTTAAGATAGCCTTTGTAGTGTTATAAACAGGAACTTTGAAATCCATTTAAAAATCTAGTCTATTTTTTAATTTGTTAATTATCAGTGTATAAGAGTGGTATTTATGTGTAATGTATTATGAAATAAATGAGATGTCTGTACTTGGCAACATAAAACCTCGTAAATGGTATTTAAAGTACATTCAGAAAAATCTGGTCTTTGGTTTTTTCCTCTCATTTGAAATTTCTAGAAAAGATTTTAATTTCTACATGGAGAATGTGAATTATTTTCAATAAATATGTATATCTTGTATGCATAATCTTTATTAGTTTTGCTACATCTGCTATTAAAAAAGCATATAAGCTGAAGGTGCATACATGTAACATCAGCACTTGTGATATGGAAGAAGGAGGGCCAACAGCCCAAGGCCATCCTTTGCCACATAGTGAGCTTGAGCCCAGTCTGAGATAAAGGAGACCTTGTATTTATAGGAATTTGTTTTGTCACAAATCTTAGACTATTAGTCCAGCATCAAGGAGTTATTTGGGTTGATTACCTCTGAGCCCTTTTTCATTGTCTTACTAATGCTCACCTTTTGCTGTTTTTACAAACGGTGTCTGTCTGTGCCTATGTGTCAGTTTCCTCTTCCTATAAACATCTGTTTATGGGATTGCAGCCCTACCCTATATATGTTATTTTGACCAATTCATTATGTTAGTTATTTGATCTCTAAATACTAATGTAATAGGGGTCAGGGCTTCAACACATTAAATATAGGACACCACAAGACCACCACATGAGTGAGGACTGCTATAATTGTATTCGATTTTTCCTCACAACCCTCTCTTGAAGTAAGTAGAGCTTATCACATGATTTTATACTATGGGTCATAGTCACTTACTGATATGTAGCATGAGGACAATCAAAGACACCAATTGTTATATTTTTCTTTGTTACTCTAGAAATAATGAAAATGTACTAAAATACATGTGTACAAGTCAATGGAATATTGACAAATGTAGTAAGCAATGCCAAGATTGAAAAAAGGGATATCTCCTAACATCACAAAAAATCTCTGCATACCCATTTTTGTGTTAAACCCTCTGCTCTAAGGCAACAACTGTTCTAATTTCTTCGACTATAGATTCATTTTCTCCATTCTTTAATTTCAAATAGATGTTAGAAAATGGTGCAATCATCTTTGGATTATTTTGTGCAGTACAATATCTACAAGATTCATCCTTGCTGCTTTATGCCGTTCATTTCTTTTTATTGCTGAAAGTAATACACAGTATGAATATACAACAGTTTTCAACCATTTTCATACATATGTATATTTGAGTTGCTCTTGGTTCTGCAGCATTATGAAGAGATGTACTATGAACACTCTTTTTCTTAATATTTTTATAAAAAAAAAAACCCTTGAAAATCACAGCAAAATTGAGTAGCACATCCAGAAATTTCCCTTGCATGCTCTTTTTTCACATATGAATAGCCTCCCACATTATAAACATCCTGGCCTAGAAGGACTCAATTTTTGCAGTTTAATGTACAGTGACATATCTTACTTTAAGTTCACAGTTAACCTAACAATTAACTCGTGGTGTTACACATTTTGCATCTTTGCATAGATGTTAATGACGACTGCCTTTCTGTCCCCTAGAGTACAATACAGTACATTTTCACAACCCTAAAACATCTCTGTACACTGATGCTTTACCCCTGAAATCCCCATACTTAGGAAGCAGAGTCAGGAGAATCACCTCAAGTTCAAGACCAACCTGTACAAAGTGAGCTACAGGCAAAACTGATCTTAATATTTACCAAAATTTTAATGTATCACTTTGCACTCCCTCCAACAAATAACAGGACTCCTGTTACAGAACATTCTAGCACTCATTACCACCTTAATTTTCACCATAAAGCTTGTTTAATAAAGCTTTTATTTTAAGGAAAACAACAGCAAAGGCAAAACAAGTTTTATTAACTCCTGGCAGACAAAGTATTAAAGTATTTATGGGTATTTTCTCAATTTCATTATAATTCCAGAATTGGAAGCTAAATTGTCATTTGTTCATTAAGGTTAAGAATCTGTCATTCTTAACCTTCTCACAGTGAGACTATAAATTAAAGCACAATCCTGGAAAGATACAACTGAAATATCTTATTACATACTAGAAATTGCAAATATGACACGTGGCCATTTGAATGAGATATCCTTCATATTCTCGGTATTTGAATGTTTGGTTCCTCAGTTTGTGGCACTTTTGGGGGAGGAAGTATGTCACTGGAGATGGGCTTTGAAGCAAGCAGATCATGAGTTTTCAGCTAGTTTGTGCTACACAGTAAGTTCCAGACTATACTGTATAACGTAGTGAGAACTTGTCTCAAATTATAAAAAAAAAAAATAGGAGAAGAGAGGGAGAATGAGAAAGGAAAGAAGGAAGATTTAAGAATAATTTATCACTTATTTATTTTTAAAAAAGAGCATGCAAGAGAAATTTCTGGATGTCCTGCTCAATTTTGCTGTGATTTTAAAGAATTATTTTTTCCTTCTCTCTGGCATATCTACTTTCCCAGTATCACTATTCTTGCATTTTGGTAACATTATTAAGCAAAGTAAGGATTATGTAAACACAAGCACTGTAGTAACTATGAACATCCATCTGGTAGTCAATGTGGGTTCAAAATGATTGATAGATAGATAGCATATAGAGCATGAACACCTTGGCCAAGCAATGATTCATATGCCAGTTAAGGTAGAGGATAGCTAGAGATTTCATCATCTTACTCCAAATGATGTACAATTTAAAATATGATCATTTATATCTGGAAATTTTAATTTTTTCACATTCCAATAGAAAAAAAGCTACATGTATAAAGCAAAAAGCAACCACTCACAATCCCCACTTTTCTGAGAGTTTTCTGTTTCTTATAAAGGAAGGAGATTATATGGAATAATTTGTTTTGGAGTATATAACATTGGTATCAATAGGCTATATTTTGCTTGGTAGCAAACTAGGAGAGGAATAATTGAGTCACACTAATTTATTACTTAGTAAAAGGCTATTTAGAAATCTTTCTTGAAGTGGGTCAGGATGCATGGGGGACAACAGTTGGTAAGGGGGATTAATTAGAACAATTCATAATGACTCATATATACGAAAATGGCACAATGAAACCCATTTCTTTGTATTCTGACTTAAAACTTAATTTTAAAAAAAGAAACCCTTCTTAATTTTGTTGAACTATAATATAGAAAAAGGTACCAGAGGCAAAAATGAATATCCCCCCTCAAAAAAATAGAGAATGCTTACTATGAAAAAAAAACCTCCCAGAAGCCCCTCACAATGCATTCCAAATACCAATTTCATGCATCCCTCAATATTTATCAATAGATAAAAACTGTTGTCGTAATTACAGTGAAACACCAGTAATTTGTTGCTAAATCAAGGTGACTAGCTGTGGATTTACTTTTTAACACTATCTGTTCTCAATTCTCTTCTATTCCTTTATTGAAACAGTGTGTATACACCACACAAAGCAAATGGCAGCCCATATAACTGAATTTCTCTGTCTCTTTCAAAATTTGTGACTTGTACTTTCTATTTCATATTCTATGTGATGTTTGGTAACACTGATTGCAATTGCCAAGTTCAATCTCTTACCAATAAGCAGGCAGTTGCAATCAGTTTTCGAACACTTATGGTATAACGGGGAGTAATCTCTCCCCATTTTTTAAACCACATTTCAGATAATCTTGTTCCTGGCAGGGGGACAGTTTATTTTCAAATGTCCAGTGAGTAGGGGGTGTTTATGATTTTGAACATGTTTCTATCATGGCTTCCCCCCTGCTGCCTTTCTGACAGCCTCAGTTGTTAGTCCTGCATTTTGTGTGCTGAAAATAAACCCTGCAATGCACGAAGTCTGGGCAGCATTGGCAGCCCACTGGGGAGTGTGGATTACTATAGCCCCAAATTTCTTATAGTAAAAGAAACATTTCACAAAATTTGAAGACTGGACCAAAGGTACAAAATACTGTGGTCTGTCGATGGAAATGAAAATTTCCCAGAAAATTTGGCCTGTGTTTTCTTAAAATCTATCCATTTATAAAATGTATTGTGTGAGATTAAATTTCACATGTGATATAACCTTATTGACTTATCTTAAATCAAAGTATATGATATATTTTATTTCATCCCACAATCAACAAATAGAGGCATTTGTAGTAATACCCTATAGTGATAATGATAAGGAAATCTATAACATGAGATCCTCTTTATATGAATGAGAGGTTAAATTTCATAAACAAATACATTTTCTTTCATGTTCTACTTAAGACTCAGATACCCTTTTGAGTTGAGCAAATTATCTTGTGCAGATTATATTTTTCAAGAATCAGATAGGAGGTGATGATTAACATCTAATCCCTTTCAAAATTTCCGAGAGATCTACTGGGTACTGTTTGTCTTACCTGAGGTGTGTTTAGATACTGTGAACTGGATCTCAGTAACCTTAAGCTTCTGGGACAATCCCTGCTTTCTCGTCTTTACTCCCCTACAATTTCCATAGAAAACAAACATGATCTCTCTCTCTCTCTCTCTCTCTCTCTCTCTCTCTCTCTCTCTCTCTCTCTCTCTCTCTCTCTCTCATACACACACACACACACACACACATTTACACACAGTCTCTTCCCCTTCTATATTAGTGACAGAAACAAAAAATTACAACCTTTATAAGTTGCAATAAATTCATTGCTACAACTGCCTAGTTATTATAGACATTTTAGTTATAGTAATTTCAGTTTGGGGGTTTAAATTTACATCTTCCTTTGTTTATAATTCATCTTTTTGTATTGTTACTCTCACAAAAGTAGTCTGTTACTAGAATGGTAAATAAATTATTTTAGTTAGCCATTTATTCTTAAACCATTTGAAATTCAAAATTAAGTTGATTACATACTTGCCCTTTTTACATACTTCTTTTTAAATTATATTGTAGCCACCTCACAGCTGTAATTCTTTATGGCCCCATATGATTATGGAAGGAAAATAGATAACAGAATGTGTGCTAGTGAACTTACCAGCAGGAATATTCTGCCTAGATTTATTTTGACCATTTTTCCTGTCTTTGAATGTGTTATTACTTTACTTTACTTTTATTTTCTCAACTCAGGAAAGGGAAGAAAATTCACGCAGTCCTTGAAGGAAAAGGAATGTTTAAATGAGTGCTTGGTGTTCCATATCTGGGTGTATAAATGGAAAAGGACACATACAGACACTCACATTATACATATGCAGCTATCACCTTACTTTGAAAAGAGCATAAATAACATAATAAAGGTCACATTTAAAATTTTGATCAGAAGAAAATAGCTATTTTACAGGGAAATAGTAGTAAATTCAGTTGAAGCAAGTAGTGTTTGCAAGAAAGACTGACCTAAATGTCAATGGATATGTAATGTGCTCTGAGATCTAAGTCATATTTTCTAGTTCTCTTTGACAGCATTACTCAGTGGAATGGAAAGAGCATGACCAGTGATTGAAATGCAGTACTCTTCCTTACAAGGGCATGCAACTTTGGGCAAGCTATTTAATCTGTAGTATCTCAGATTTGACCTCTAAAATGGGAATAATTTTTTTTAATGTAAAAAGCATCTTCCTAACACAGGGCTTGATTTTCTGCCAGAGGATTATAAAATAGTCTATACCATGATTTTAGTTCAATCTAAGAATCAAGACCTATCAAAACCCCATTCACTATGAAATAAAGAGAGCTTTTGTTTTCATTGTCTACAACCTTTTACTCAGTATTTTATGATGTAATAAGTAGCAGAAAATTGTCATCAATAAAAAAATCAATCAAACTCTGTGTATTGTTCATTCTATTTCTGCCCTCCGCTTAATGTGTCTTCACAATCCAAACCTAAGTGTAATTGTTGTTTCTGCATAGTTTCTATTTCTGATCCTTGTGGTATGCAAATTAAAACTTTCTTATTTTTTTACACAAATATTAAATTATAACTACTGTTGGTGAGTAAATTGCAGAAGAACTAAATGCCTGGACAATGTCCTACTTGCTGGAAAGAAAACAAGCTCATGGTTAAGAATTCATAGAAACAACTGAGAAGTTTGAGCAAGAAAAGGACTAGTTAAAATGTAAATTTGCTGACTCATATTCTCATTAAAAATCAACTAATGTCTCTATCAGTATTTGATTATTTTGACATAAAAGAGAAGTATTTAACAGAGCAGAGAAGAAAGGGCCACATGAAGTGGAATACACCTTTTAATACCTGCTCTCCAGAGGCAGAGGCAGAGGCAGAGGCAGGTGGATCTCTATGAGTTCAAGGCAGCCTTGTCTTCAGAGTGAGTTTTGAGACAGTCAGCACTACAGATTGTGTAGCTATCACTAGAAAAGAATAAAAGGTAAGGAAGAAAAAAGAAGAAAAGCCCACTAAGGTGCAGTCCACATTTTAGAGGCTGAGCTCCTCCCAAAACCCCTCCATCTGATTCCCAGTTATTTTTATGCCCTTCAACACATGTTCACAGCTTTGTTTTCTTTGATTACACACACACATTGGACCCCATGGGAGTTTTCCCCCTTCTTCATTAGTATGTTTACTGATATTGCCATTGTTCAGGTTTCATTTATTCAGCCTTCAATGATAGACTGTTTTCATCATTCTTAACATTTAGGTAAATGCAAATTGAAGCAACTTCAATATTTCATCTTACCCAGTAAGTATGGTTAAGATCAACACAACATCTGACCACAAAAATCAGTAAATCAAACTGAGCTGTGCATGGTAGCACATGTTTAGAAACCCATACCTGTAATCTAAACATTTGGGTGGCTAAGGAAGGAGGTTGACAAGTTTGAGATCAGTCTTAATTACAAAATGAAGTGTGCTTAAAAAAACTGAGGTGATGAAACACACAAAATAGCAACAAATCAACAACAGTGGAAGCCCCTGAAGCTGACCATATTGGAAGAACATATCTGTAATCCTAGTCTGTGTGAGGTGAAGGAAGGAAGATCTGGAAGTCAGCTACATATTGAGTATAAGAGTTCAAGGCCATCCTACAAGACCTTGACTCAAAAACAAAAACAAAAACAAAACCAGGAAAATAAAACCCTGAAAAGATGGGAATGAAAAATTGGCATAGATATATATGAAGTATTTAGGCAACATATTTCTACATTTTAGTTTTTTTATTATGTATCTGAAGCTTAAGATTTTATGGTTACAAATAAGGATCCCTTTCAAAACTATGAAATCTGCATGAGAATGTTTCTGATAATGTTCCCACAATAAAATTATATAGGATAAACCACTAACTATTTCTTTCTACAAAATGAAATCTTTCACAAAGTTTTTAGACCCCACAGGTAGAAATGTTAATCTTGCTGTATAACAGCAGTAAGAGATAAGTAACTCATCATCACTAATTATACAAAGACATAGCAACTAAATAAGATTGAACATTTTACTCCTCCAGGCTAGCAGCAGACAAGCATTATTTCTTTATAAGACTATCTTAATTGACTATTGCATACCATAGATGATAGATCTTAAACAAATCACACTGTAGACTCTCTATGTCTTCTTTAAAGACTATAAAATGAAAGCTGTTAAATTCTAGGGTACTAGAGTTGTCAGAAAAAAAGATTCATTTTTTTTCACTACATTTGTAAATTAAATATGTAGTTTCTTTAAATTAAGTCAACAAGTACTTAGTGTTTTCCTGCTTACATATCATTATGTCCTTGCTTCGTCTCACTCTTTTGCCAAGTTATTATTTCATAGGACAATTTCATAGGAACCCAGTCATCCTCAGAAGAGCATTGCAAGAATTACCTGTCTGACGAGTGCTTCCTGTGTTGTCTCTCATTTCCCTATCAATTCATAGATTTCCACTTTCTGCTTTAAAGATTTAATGGTACACGGAGACATGATTTGAGAAGTTGGTAGAAATAGATATGGTAGAACAGGCAATGCCATATATGAAGGAAAAAATGATAAGAAATTTGTCAAGAATTTGACACTTGGCCTTGAAACATTGCTTAGAATAGGGATGAGATTGATGTTGGATTGAAAGTTTATGGAGAATGCAAATTAATTTGCTTTAGCTATGAAGTTTTATATAAAGTCCTATCAATTAGAGTTGGAAAGGCATTATAAATCAAACATGTTAGAATTAAGTTAGAATTATTTGTCTCCAATTAACGTTTATTTTGGAATACATAGATATTTGAGAAAATTATCTGATTGATCAATGGTTTCTCTATTACCACACATATGTGTATATGTTTATGCATATATGTGCATATACATATGTATATACATTACAGCATTTTACAAAGTATTCTTCTGCATAAATATTGCATTCTTGTACATAATCAGTATTTATTTTTTTCTCCCAGAGGAAAAATACCAGCCTATTACATTAGCCAGCTTTTCTTTATTTTAACTAATACCAGGATAATCAAATTATACACAGATTTTATTGTGGTTCCAGTTTTACAAGTTTTAGGCTGTGATCTTCTAGTTCCATAGCTTTGGGTCCTTGGTAGCAAGACATAGTAGAATAAAATTGCTCTATATATAGCAATAAAGAAATACAGAGAGAAAAGCAGCTGGGACCTACTTTCTTTTGAGGATATACCCCTAATAAAACAAAGACTTACGTATAGATCCTATCTCTTAAATGTTTCACCTCCTTCCAAGAGTGCCAAGCTAGAAATCAACTCTTGTAGCACAGGGAACTTTTGAATACATTCAAGGTCCAAAACCATCCCTGGCAGCTAATGTTCTAGAGCAGTAGTTCTTAACTTTTGGGGCATAACCACTTCAAGGGTTGCATGTCAGACATCCTACATATCAAATATTTACATTACAATTCACAACAGTAGCAAAATTATAGTTATGAAGTAGCAACAAAATAATTTTATGATTGAGGGTCACCATAACTTGCGGAACTATATGAAAGTGATGATGCATTAGGAAGGTTGAGAACCACTGCACTAGAGCCTCTCACTATATAATGTGTGTTCATTCTACCCGCAAAGTGCCCAAATTTTACCTGTTCAAGCATTATTGAAAAGTCATAGTAGGAGCTTTTCTATAAGATCAAGGCCAACTTATCTTTGAGCTTTTGTGAAAAACAAAAT
>LZPO01117000.1:84488-100426 GCA_001675575.1 Neotoma lepida | reverse complement strand
CAGGGTGCACATGTAGAGATCAGAGAAGAACTAGCAGGGAAAATTTCTTTACTTTTACCATGTCATGTACTATGTCTACCATATACTATGTCTACCTTGAGATGAAACTCAGATTGAGCTGGAGACAGAAAATGAGTGGGAGTTTAATATACATACTTTATTAGAAAAAGTTATGAATGTATCTCTATTTTCTACAAGAAATAAAATTACAATGGTACTTTTGGAAATGAAGAGGGCTTTCTCAATAGGGAAAAGCATCTGGATCATTCATAATGCAAAAGCCAGGCAATTTGTCAGAGACGGATTTTGGGACTATTGAATTCCTTTTCTTTTGTGTATGCAGGCTAGAGGTTTGTGTATTCGATAATAAGTGGGAGAGTGAGAAAAAACAGCTGACATAGAAGTGGTGACCACATTTTTCTCCTTTTTTGGAAGTACATTTTGGAACTATCAGTATGTGATATTCAGTGATTCTGGAAAAACAGTGTTCTTATGGAGCACATAACATATAACTGTGCTTATCAGCACCCAACTGCAGTTGGGTGAGCACTGTTTAATTACTTTGAAGGTTGTAAGGTTTTCAGAAGCTTCTAGGTGGTGAATTAGAAAACTTTTAATATCTTTTTAGTGTGGTGACCAAAGAATTTCAAGAAATGGCATGGTTTTCCCCCTTGTTTTCATAAGGCAGATAGAATGTGCTCTTTTCCAGGCAAGCTAAGACTAATTAATATGTTCTCTGAATATTGCATTCAAATAAATGGCATTTTAACATAATATGCTACCCTGGATATATTTCATATTTTCCCAATAGTTCTAGTGTAATGCATCTTTAAAAAAAAATTTCTCTTTTAGGAATTTGGGTTTCAGTGTTCAGACACATATGTCAGATTAACCACATGAATGCAGTGAAAGTTTAAGGTAATAAATAATGGCCAGTTTAGATTTAGAAGAAAAAGTATTTATTTTACTTCTATCGAGGACCAGTTTAAAAAGTCAAGGAATATGTTTAAGACTCTATTCCTTAAAATCTGCCATCTCCCAATTTTAGCCTATGAACTAATCAATGGCTTCATTCCCTTTGTATCTCGTTTGGACCCCTTGTAACTTCCATTTTACAAACACTTGTGTATGCCTTTAATTCATTTGTGCCTTTTTCTGGCTGTGCACTTCTGAGAGAGTCAATGAAGCTGACTGAATAATTTAGCTTTAAAGTTTTACATGTTTGGTGGAAAAACACAGAATCCGTGAATTATTTATTCTCACTATGTTAAAAAAAATAAAGCCCATCCCAACCTCAACAATTTATAATTTATAATAATAACCTTTCTTTAGCTCATGATTCTGAGTATTGGTGTATTTGTATCAGCTACAGGTATTGTTGGTCTTGTCTGGATTTGGTCAAATCATCTCTGATTCTAGGGATACTTAGTTGTCTGTAAGATGAAGAAATGGACAGTAGGGGGTAGAGTGTAACTAGGCAGCATATTTCTTATCATCTATCACACTAGCCTAGGCTTGTTCACATAATTGCAGCAAAGCTCAAAGGAGAGTGTCAGCTTTTGCAAGGTCTCTTAATGCTTAAGCTCTGGAACAGTTCAGTATCATTTATGCCACATGTGAGTAGGTAAATTAAATCAAAAGGACGGGAAACATTTAGGAAGGGAAGAAATAGACTATACCTTTTCAGGGGAGTGGATAGATGGTAGAATAATGTCAGTTTTGTGCTTAATAGAGTAATAAAAATTCAAACAACCTTAAATAGCTATTATCTGTTTTACTAGTTTTCTACTGCTAGGTAACTGTTACTTTGTTGTTGTTGTTGTTTATTCCTAGACAGCTCCTGCCCACATGTTTCATGGCAGATAGTGCAAAGCTTTACTATTTTCCTTCAATATCTCTTCATATGTCTCAATTGTAACAACTAGCCAACCACCAATACTGCCAGAAGAAATATAATGGCTCAGTTGAGAAGAATAACAACTTCTCTCCACCACACCTCTAACTTCAATTATAACTTTGATATGCCAATATCTTCTCTTTATTCCTCTGGTCTCATAGAGGAAAAACAGAGCAAGCATTCTTTTATGTAGAAGCACTTCATTTTGCCTATAAGTGCTTAGTATCCCAAAGCTTCCCACATTCTTTATCGATTACCTCCTTCCTCCCAGGCAGTCAGTTCTATATACTGCTTCTATGTCACCAATTTACCAGTTATTATATCTTCTTCATCTCAAACTTTCCTATGTGCTTACATTAATATCAAGCTATAACTGTTCTATTCTCATTAGCATAGACAAAGACTCACCAAGAGTCAATTTATCAGAAATGCAATGCAGTTAAATTGAAAAGCCATATTTTTAGAAAAAGAATGAAAGATTAAGAGAAAAAGCACAAATCCATCCCTGATACTTCTATCTGAATAATAGTAATAGACTGATGTTCATGGATGCAAGCAAGTATTTCTTAATGAGAAATTCATTTTGGCCCTAGTTCTCCAAAGAAAATGACCTTGTACAATTTTTAACCTTTCTCTGGCTGATTTTTACTATCTATAAAGTGCTATGAGTAATATATCTCACTTATTTATAATGAGTATGTATTTGGCAAGGAGGAGGATTTTCAGACAATTGAGAGGTGAGACTATTGTCAGCATTCATAGCTAATGAAAATACAGGCACTTCCTCCATCACTATATTTAATTATTCTTAAGAAGGGCTTCAGTGCCTGTTAATGGTAAAAATCAATGCCTTATTTTCATTCCTTATTTACTTTGATGTCCATATCATTTGACATAATTGATTTCATTTTATTCATGAAATTGTCCTCTCATTTTCCATATATGCTACTCTCCTTGTTTTCCCATCATTCTGACCACACTGTTCAATGAATTTTCCATGTTATTTCTCACTTACAATTCATCAGCTTTTGGTGTGTCCCAGTATTCATTAGTGGGTTTATTACTAATAGCTTATACATACGCCTTCTGGAAAATCTTTGGTGTTTTATTTTTTCCAGCCACAATCAACAAACCTGATTGATCTCCAAAACCTAATGTACACCTTATACTCTGGACCACAAGTATACATGGAATTGCCTACTTTATCATTCCAAGTGACTGTTTTAAAGATGTTTCGACTTAAGCTGTCTAAAATAGGTAAAATAATATTCTATCACAAATTTGATCTTATGTTACTAAATTTCATTACTTGTATTTGCTGTGTGACTTTTCCTGAGAAAATATGATCAAGTGTCTACTCACATCAATGTGATTCCATCCAAATCTACATCAGTGAATGAGTTGAGTTTAAAGAAAGTTATGTACAAGAGTATGGATTATGGCTATCAATAAAAAACCCATGGTAACATGGATGATGACTAATGAAAGTTGCATCCTCAGAGCTTCCTGTACAACTTGTAGGCAGTTTACTGAAGAATCTCCTTTGTCCCTCACTCCATCAATTAGTTACTACTTACCTAATCTCAGGGAGGTTCCTCATGAGTCTTGAAAGCTATTGAGGTCTTATTTATAAGACTTTCATCCTCCTTCCAGGTCAGAATGATTCAAATTATAAGATATGGCTATGCAACACTCTCCCTCTACTCTGTCTCACAAGTTCCAAGACTCAGACTAAACATTAATTTTCTTTATTTCATTCCCCTCTCTTACCTGGATGAAAAAAAAATTGTGAAGTTGGAAATGTATTTTGACATTAGATTGCTTACCTAGCATTTACAAGAGCCTAAGTTCAGACCTCAGAATTAGAAGGGAAAAATAGACATACTTTTTAATTCTAGCACAGACAAATGGTTGATATTTTTAATTGTTAAGATAGGTTAGCAATCTGTCAATTAAAAATGAATAAAACTTTAAAATAATGGAACAAGGCCAGGGTGGGTAAAGGCACTAGCGTGAAGACCTAATTTTGATCCTAGAACCCATGGTGGAAGGAGAGAATCTACTCTTGAAAGTTTTCTGCTTACCTCTACAAATATAGCACATGGATATCTGAGTTCTCTCTCTCACTCTCTCATAAACATACTAATAATAATAATATAACAATGATAATAATAATAATAAAATAAACAAAATAAATAGATAAAATGAGGCTTGTAATCATAGCACTCAGAAGGTCAGGTTATCAGTTCAACATCTTTAGGCTACATAGGAAATCTCATTATGTCATTGTAACAGAAGATGTTGCTATTCACTTACCAACATCTTCTCACTAATTTTGCTAGAGCAAAATCAAGATGACATTCCTTGAACCTTCTAACCTTATTTTTAGTTATGCAGCTGACTAAGATCTCTTCTATGGAATTTGAACAGAGGTGATGACTGTCCTCTTCAAGTGCAAACATATAGTGACTAATAGGAGTCATTTATTAGGACCAACATTCAGTTTTATGTTCACATATTTTAGTTACTTTCAGATGATTATTTTAAATTCTTTTTTTTTTTTTTGGATTTTCAAGACAGGGTTTCTCTGTGTAGCTTTGGAGGTGCCTTTCCTGGAACTCACTTGGTAGCTCAGGCTGGCCTCAAACTCACAGAGATCCACCTGCCTCTGCCTCCCAAGTGCTGGGATTAAAGGCGTGCGCCACCACCGCCCAGCCAATTATTTTAACCCACAAGTATATTTTACTCCAATAGTTTTCCCCTTCTCTCTGAATGGGAAGATAAGGCCTGGCTTAAACTTGAATGCTGTGCACTGAAATGGCAAAGCCATAAGATGCTAGGAATCTGGGTGCCTGAATTCATGCATGAAGGCCTGTTCACTAATGAGAATATTCATCCTGTAATATTTTCTGACTGAAAGATAAGTTCTTACTACATTCAATTCATTGTATATTGTGACTTATGTCCTTTGTCTGCAAAATGCCAAAATTGAAATTATTCTATAATAGCAGTTTATTTTATAATATGTTGAGACCGAGCTGCACCCTGTCCTAAGTAACTACATTTGATTTTTATTGGTGATTTTAAGCCTGTGCCTTGCCATCATTGATTATTTTATGAGTAGAATTTGGCTTCGTTTTGAGTTCCAATGCAGAGGCAGGCATACTTGTCCAGCATTGCCATGAGACACAGACTTATTAAGAACTTATTCCTAAAGTTAAAAAGTTAACACTCTAAAAAATTATTTAAAAGACTAGGACCCTATAAGCACACAGGTATGTTAAAACTATCTCAAAAAAGCCAAGTTGGATAAATGGCTGAACATGCAAGTCTGAGGAAGGTACATCATCCTCATCTAGACTTCATAAAGAAGAGGATCTCTGACACTGTGATACCAACAGGCCCCACTGACGTGCCATCTGACCAATCAGTTTGCATGAAAGAAACTGACAGGCAGAAAATTTATTACGTGGAGGCTTAAACTCTGCTTGATCTCCACTGCTTGTATAACTTACCATAATTGCCCTCCATCTGTGTACTTGTTCATCCATCAATACCTGGTCCTGCACCTTGCCTCCATAGCCCTGCACCTCACCTCTGTGTCCTGCATTGTAGTTTTTTTTTTAATGCTCTTTTACTCTTTTGGGGGCCCGCCACCTAGCTCCCAATTAAATCACACAAGGAGTCTTATTCTTTCTTATGAATGCCTGGCCTTTGTTTGGTTTGTTTTTAGCCAGTTTTTCTTAAGTTATTCCATGTATCTTTTGCCTATGAGATTTTATCATTCTCTATTTTGTATAGCTTTTCTTACTTCTTATTCTATGGTTTGCTGTGTAGTTGGGTTCCTGGCCCCTAATGTCCTGCTCCTTTTCCTGCTCCTCGATCTTTGATCTTTTTCTTCCCAGATTTCTCCTTCTATTTATTTTCTCTGCCTGCCAGCCCCACCTATCCTTTCTCCTGCCTTGCTATTGACCATTCAGCTCTTTATTAGACCAATCAGGTGTTTTAGACAGGCAAAGTAACAGCTTCACAGAGTTAAACAAATGCAACATAAAAGAATGCAACACATCTTTGCATCATTAAATAAATGTTCCATAGCATAAGCAAATATAACACATCTTAAAATAATATTTCACAACACTGTATTTGTACAGCATGACTTAATTCTGACACCTGGCTCAACCATAAAAACCCTGCAGCTAGGTTCTTGGATCATCATCATCATTATCATCTTTCCAGATGAGGTTGTTAAGGTCAAAACTCTGTCATGATATCATTTTATTTCTCTCAGCTTTCTGCTTCTTTATCCTAGCTTCTTTGAACTCTCTTTAACCCTTTGGTAGCCATTCTATAACCTGCATCTATATGTATACAGATATAAATACTCAGTGATATATTATGTGTGATCTGAGAGCGAATATTACTAATATTGGAATAAAAATGTTTGCCAATTATCAGCTCTGAAGAAAAATTCCTACTACTTGACATAGTGCAGCCAATGAAACAAGTGTAATATGTGAATTTATTATTATTCAATATATTTTCAGATTGTGGAAAATAGAAATGTGACTGCTTATGTCTAGTGCAGCTCATTACAAGGTAGTAAAGGCAAGAAACCTATGCATATTTACCTGTTTGCCTTAGGTGAAATGATCTCTCTAGTTTATTTATAGTACATAATACAATGAAAATCCTATGTAAATAGTTTTGTTTAGAATAATGATAAAAATGTCTGAACATGTCCAGTAAAGATTTAATTTTTCTCTGAGTATATAATCCTTAGTTGGTTGGATTCAACATATGTGGAGACCAATTATGTTCATAATTATTAAGCATTGTAAATTTTGAGAAATATGGGACTATAACAAAATGTACTTAAAAATCTTAAGTTCTACATATGTAGGCTTAATTTAAATATACTGCTAAGTTTGCAACAGTAAAAATTAGAAAACAAGGCATGGTTGCTCATGTTTGTAATCTCAGCATTTTGAAGGATTGCCCAAGTTTGCAACTAGCCTGGAATACAAAGTAATAATACATAGACTAAGCTACAGAGTAAGACCCTGAAAAACAATAACATAGCAAAGATTAGAAGAAATTTTTTTCAACATATAAATAATGCTTATCTTTGATAGTGGAATTTAAGGAATTCAATGATTTTTTTTCCTTTTACACATGCAAAGGTGAAAATGAAAACATTTTGCCCTCAAATGTTCCCGTAATTGAGCCTATTCAAATAAACTAGTGATATGAAGACTAAAGAAGGAAAAGGCATACGTATTATTGCATCTATATAGTCAATACAGAAAGTAGGCATTCAATAAACCAGTCAGATTTAGATATATAAATATCCTATTCAACGGATAGTATGACATGAGAAAGTCATGGAATTTAAAATAAGTAGGAAAGGATTTTTAGGGTCTGTGAAGGAACCTGAAGACTAAATAAAGCTGCGAAAAATTTTCTCTGGATTCTACAGTGTCATTCTCAGCAACGTATATTATCAGCCAGGAACATTGTGCTATCTCCAAAAGAACATCCCTTAGTCACATAAGGGAACCTCAGAGATAGTGCCGTTTGTCTTTGAAAAAGAATTTCTAGAGACATACAAGCCTCCAAGATATGGTTACAGACTCTTTAAAGTCACACAGGTAAGCTTGTGTGTGTGTGTGTATGTGTGTGTGTGCGTGTGTGTGTTTGTGTGTGTGTTTCTATGTTATTTTGCTCAAGGGAAATAGTTTTTAAATCAAGTGTTAATGATATAAGTTTAAAAAATAAAATGAGCTTATACTTCTCTTTTACAAATGAAATTGCAAGGTGATTTTATGAAGTAGATTATTTAGATTAAGGAACATAGATGAGTAGTAAGGAGACAAATAGGCTAAAAATAAAAGCAGAGTTTCTCATACTTTAACAATTAGAATGTGACTATTTGGAGTCAGACTTTACTACCTTGTGATGTCTTCTGTAAATTTTTAGAACCTCACTTCTAATGTTACATGTAGCCTTAACCCAAACAATAAATCACTCAAGGATAATTGGTGCTGTAAAATTTACTATTCAACAAAAGTTAAATGCCTGTAACTAGTATGATATGGAATCCATGCAGAAAACATGGGAGCTAAGACCATATAACTCCCTTTAATTGTTATAAAACTGCCATTTTCACTGAGTGGATGATTTTCTCTCTGAGTAATGATTTGCCTGCTTCATCTTGAGTGTCTTCACAGTACGTTTATATCAATAAATTTTCTTTAGTAAGTTTTTCTCTACATATATTCTGATATGGTAAATAGTTTCCTCCCTACATTTTCTTGTTGCCCTTAATGTTCTAGGCATGACATTTCTGTGATGCATATAGGGAACTCTCATTTTTCCTTCCTTGGTTTCTCTTCATTTTGGTGTTTTTAGTATTCAGTCAGAGACTGAAGCCATCTAGCTTGGGCTGCTCTCTCATGAGACATAAAATCCTCTGTGATGTGACTCCTGACCAATGTTATTTTTCAGGGTACAAGCTAAGGAGTTACTTTCATTCTTTGTGGAAATCCTTACATTCAGTTTGCTACTGAAAGACTCTGGACAAGGCTACTCTGTGTTGGGACCAAAGTTATCATGAAAAGAAGAATGGTCACAATAGTCATGAGGTTATGGGGCTATTTTGTTTTTCTCCATAGTGTCTCTCTCTCTCTCTCTCTCTCTCTCTCTCTCTACATATATATATATATATGTATGTATGTATGTATTTGTTTGTGGCTAACAGCAATAAA
Source organism: Neotoma lepida (assembly GCA_001675575.1). Taxonomy (NCBI): domain Eukaryota; kingdom Metazoa; phylum Chordata; class Mammalia; order Rodentia; family Cricetidae; genus Neotoma; species Neotoma lepida. Next base: position 91,762 of record LZPO01117000.1, on the reverse strand, counting down.
CCCAGCATGAATACTCACAAAATACGGCAACTTGTTCCCTGTCCCTTCCCATTCTTTTTACATGCTCTGGAATTGTCATCAAACTTCAAAGTAGGAGGGATAGAATCTAGTTGCTGACAATATTTGTACACTACATTTTCTCCTTCTAGTCAGTCTTTCTTATCTGAAAGATTCACCTAAAAACATGTTTTTACATATTCAGCTTGGGAAGTTCCCTTCCTTTCCCTCAAGACATATTTATTTCAGCCTTCCCATCAGCATTGGTCTAACTTGACCTGCCAGACAAGTTTGGGTTTGGAGTGAAAACAAGTTTTATTTTCATGATTTGAGAGAGTCTCTATGCCCATGGGACGTTGTAGCTTAGAATTAACCTTAGTTTAGCTAGTAGAGTGAGACATCATTGACAATAAGGGATATCTGTGGAACTCACAGGACCCCTTCTGATGAATATTGTATCTCCAGTAATGTCAGTACAATGGATATTATGCATTTTATTCTCCCTAATCACACCTAGAATGTAGTTTCAAACACTAGTCTAAATTTCATCCTCATGTAATGAAGAAACAAAAAACTTGTTTACCCTTACAGCAATTTTTTTCTGATGCCCAGATGATATCCTTAATGATCCCTCCTTTGTGAATGCTCAAACCCTTGACCAACCTCCAGCTTCTGCATCACCAGCCACCGCTCTGCCTAACAATTTTGATTCCATCTTCCTCTCTTAGATTTTAACTTACTCAGTCTCTCCCATTGGCCAGCCTCTCTCAGACTACTGATCTCAAGGCAGATATATTGCTCCTACAATCTTTTACATGGAAACTTCATATATGGAACTCAGAAACAATTAAGACAGCCTTTCTCCTGAAGAGAACATCCTTCCCCTTTATAAGGTCGCTAATGACTTCAGCACTATCTGAGCACACATCCCTTCTTCATGTCTAATCTGTCTCTAATGTAGTCCAAACTCTAGCAATATTTGGCTCGATTATTTCCATTTCCACTTTAGTGTCTAAAAGGCTGACTGTGGGTTGTGACTTAACCTGGCACTTGTTCCTTGTAGTCTTTCATGCATGTCTAAGATAAGGGAAAAAAATCTATGCCTGTAACTCAGTTTTAGCCAGGCCAGATCCTATTGCAGAGCCTGATAGGGAACTTCACTGGTCATATCAGGTGACTAATGTAGGAAACAATGGGAAAGGACCAGTCAAGACTATGTGATTGCCTGTCTATTGGAATGAAAGGCTGTTATCAGTTCCACCAGTTCTATCAAATTGTAGGAGAAAACAAGTGAAGCTTTCTAGAATCCCACTTACTTTCAGCCTAGGCTAGCAGTAACTATGTACAAATGTACTACATTAATCTTGATCCCAGCAGTCAGAAAGCCCAAGATACTCTGCCTGTAAATATTATAAGCCAAGGTTATCTAGATATTAGACAAAAGCTCCAAAATGTAGATCAGGGAACTCAGGTTCCTTTAAGCACTTTATTGGACATGGCCTTCAAGGTCTTTAATAACTAGGATGAGACCTCAAAAAACAGAAAGGCAAAGTGCAAGAGAAAGAGGAAACACATAACAGAAAGGTCAGTTCTGCATCAATGGCCATTTCTTGCTCATCTTGGGAAATCCTAGAGCTCCATCTAGTGACCAAATGCTTCAGTTTAAGACTCCATTTGAATGACTGCTACTGTCATTTCAGTTTGCCAGGATATTTTAGCTGGGCGTTCCCAAAGATACTAGACTATGAGCCTTCCCAGAAACAATGTCAAATAAAGTGAGGATTCACTGGAAGTGAGAATGTCCCTTTCATCTATGTGAGGGAACTTTAACTTTCATCCAAGGACCTCATGTTCAGTACAAATGGAAAAATGGTCAAATGATCTTTGCTTTGTTCCTCTATTGTGAAGACCTCCAAGGAGGAACAAATTCTCTTTCCGAAGACTTATGTGAGGCTATACAGGCTTTAATACTCTCTCTCACTGTAGATGAGCCAAAGTAACCCAAGGTTTGGAAAAGATCAAAACTAAGTTTCTTATCCATATATGTATACATTTCACTTACAACCCTGAGGAGACATAATCACATGTCTACCTGTTCCCTATAGGGAACCAACAACAAACAAAAATATGATATCATCAAAGTCCAGCATGGGAAACCAATGAATTTATTTGGCTTACTTACAAAGCATGGGTGGGGATTTATTTACAGGAGTCTGTATAACTCCAAAGTAGCCACATCACTGGACGGTGTACCACTGCATGGGTGATGATGTCCCCATAGCTTCATTGATGATGTCTCTCCCCTCCACACACATATATCTATTAGCATTCCACAAACTGTATAACTCAAAATACAGTGAGTCTGCATACAATATTATGTACAACTTGCTAGGAGGTGCAGGAGAAAGTGGTTGAGATATTAAATGAGGGTCCATTAACCATCCCTGACCCCTACTTCGATGAAAGAAGATCAACAGTCAACAGCCCTGACCTTGAGAGTATCTTGAAAGTACTCAGAGCCATTCTGATAAAAATGGTGGATTTTATTCTTGGAGAATAACACCCTATAATAATTATGTTCTCAGGTTCCACCTTCTGGCTTCTGGTCTTTCTAAACTGATGGTAAACTCCAATCAGATTGCTTTATACCTTATTCCTCTTAACTAGAGTAAAAACATCCTTTCACTACTTTCTTTTTTTTAACCTACATATCCCATTCTTCTCCTAGGTAGGGACATTGCATCTAAACTTCTGACCTGTTTAAGACTTTTCACAAATCTAGAGGCTCTTGTGGCATTCTATACACTGATTCCCCTGTCCTGTAATAGACAGACTACAGCTGTCTGGAGCCTCAAAGACACTCTATCATTTATGCTATGGATCACTAGGTCACCCAACAAGTTCTACTGCAAAGTCAGTGTTCTAAACAGTCAGCCCTGCTATGAGTTTCCTTAACAACCCTGTTGATAACTTTCCTTGATGTTCCTAATATCTTAAGTGTAAGTGTGAAAAGTCTCCCATAAAAAATTCTAGTTTGTTGATCTGCTGCTCTCATATAACTCTTCAGGAAACACACGTGTCTTGGTGGTAAAGAAGTCAAATGGATTTTATGAAATTGTCTAGGACCTAAGGGCCATAAATATAGCTATTACCTGATTCTACATGATAGTGACACTGATCCTTACACCATTTTGTGACAGATTCCTCCTGGCCCCATTGATAGAACTTAAAAATGCTTTCTTTCATATTCTCATCCTTCTAGACTCTCAGTCTCTATATGCATTTAAAGGGCAGATTATTCTACATCAAGACTTTTGGGATAGCCCACACCTTTATGAAGAGACCCCAGCCAAAGACCTCTTCTCTCTTCAATTTCACCTTGGAATTGCCTCCTGCAGTATGGACATTATTTATTAATTTGTAGTTTAGAAACACACTTTAGAGCAAAACATTGTCTTAACTCTTCCAAACTTGCCTGATGGATTTAATTTTTCTCCTTTAAAGCATCAACTTGCCCTACAAAAGGTCCATCCTGTACCCAGGCTTTACACATGAATCCCTCATAATTACTGAAAGGATTTCATTTCAAATATGGAAGCTACAATTAAGGACCTTCTTGGCAATGACAGCATTTTATAGAAGTTGGATTTGCCAGTTCAGTCAGACTGCAAATTTTCTTATGAAATCTTTTAGGGAGTGAACCAGAAAAAGGCCTTTGTTTTGGACCTCAAGGTAATATAGGCCTTAGATTTCCTAAGAGAATTTTAAGATTCTGTCTAGCATTAGCTCTTCCTGGCCTTACTGAAACTTTTATATACATGAACAAATTGAAGTAGGATTATGAATTTAGAGTCAAAACTTGGGACCCTTCCAATACCCAGTTGCTTATATTTCCAAATTATCAGACCTGGTGGCACGAGATTCCCATTTTCTATGGCTTCATTAGGATTAATAGATATTAGCATCCTCCTTTTCAAGGATCAGATGACTCAACACACCCTATCTAATGGGAGCATGAGAAAGCTTGAGCTTGAAAATCTGAAGATCACCATTTTACGGGACTCTGGAAGCAAACATATCAATGGCTTGAAATGTCAAGCTGCATAAACAACAAAATGCATAGCAGAATGTTGTGACTAGTCTCAGAATTATTACTAAAAATGAATAATCCCTTTTCATGAGGTTCCTGAGAATAATGGTGTAAAAGAAAATGTATTTATTGATGCTTATCGGATAAGATATAAAAGAAAATTTTGGGAACTTAGTTATCGAAAAGGTTAAGAAAAATCACATGAGGTTATAAGTGATCATTTGAGTATATGTAATTCCACCAAAAATTCCTGAAAGAAAAATAGCCATTTACAAATTAAAGTTAGATTATAATTGATAGACTTATAATTGGCACTTTTATTTGTATATAAGACTGTAAAAAGTATTTTTGGTTTTGTTTTCTGGTCTGGATCTGGAAGACATCTATATGCCTTGAGAAGTTATCAGACAAAACAAGAAAGTATTTATATCCTCAGCATGGAGGCATGTGTGTAAACTGTTACTATCAATCTTTTCTTGGGAATGTGTCTTCTTCTATCTTTTGTACTGAGTTAAGTAAAGATGGTGATTGATCTTATCACTTGGGTTTTTTAAAGCGTATATAGTCACTTATCACTTTTTGTATCATAGATTTTAATCCTTTCTTCCCCTAAAGTCATGAATATCTAAAGCAGGTAATGTTAACATGCTCTTTTCAGTCCCCATGTGACATGAGTTACCATAATGAATTTTGAGTTAGACATGAATTACCATAATGATTTTTATTGGTCTACTTGGAACAACAGCATCTTACTTCCTTAGAATTCAGCAGCCATTTTTAATTAGTCTTCATTCTTTTTGGTGGTCTATTCACTTTGTGCTTTTGTATAAGCTGAGCTTAAATTTAGTTCTGGACTAATAGGTATGAGAGCATTCACTCTTCCCCTCTGGAATATAGTTTGTTTGACACATGAATCTGTTGATTTGTTCCCATGTGTAATAAGGGAATTGCCTTTATATTGTCTCTCACAATTCATTACTGTTACTAGTAAGGGTACCCTGACAGTCTCTTTGATAAAATTTTAAGGTCGCATGTAACTAGAGAACAATGTTTTCTGTTAAAAGTCATGTGCATGTGCTCGTGCATGCACACACACACACACACACACACACACACACACACACACACAATGGACTAGAACTAGAAAATCATGCTTAAAATTTGTGTAAAACCTGATTTTCCTAATTGTAAAGCTCTTGTTAGAGTAATAAAATTGGTCTTCTTACCTGTGGTACAAGAAAAAAAGGCTTTGCTTTAACTACGTCTTGAGAGAGAATTATTGCCTATTCTGTCCTTTGAGTTTGATCATGTAGCTGTTTTTATCTGTAGACCACTGTATTTTGTTAAAGGTTGACCTTTTAAGCAAGGCCTTGAGAAATAAATGTTTCATGATTTCTACTTTAGTAATGAAATTTTTCTTAAGAAATTTTGGGAATGTGATAAAACCTGTCAAGTTTAGAATATAGAAAGAACTCAAGAATAAATTCTGGTAATTTCCATAAGAGAGTTTGATATTTATACAGTTATCCCCAGGTGAACCATTGGTATCAGCATCCTTAGCCTTAACGATAATGCAGTTTTAAAAAACTTTATGATTCCATCTAGGAGCTGGAGAGATGGGTCAATGCTGAAGAGTATTTACTGCTCTTTCAGATTACCCAGGATCCAAGCACATACACAAAACCTTACAACTGCATGTAACTCCATTTCCAGGAGATTTAATGCTCTCTTCTGGCCACATTATGCACCAGGAATGCACTTGGTACACAGATATATGTTCAGGTAAAAAAAAATAGATAGAAAATAATAAAATAATTTTTAGAAAGATTTTTCTCTCACTTCAGCATCATACAGGTAACATTATACAAACTGAGCAGGTTATATGCAGGAATATACATGTATAAACATACACACATGTATATGCATGTATTGACAAATTATAAAACAAGTGACCATAAATTTAAAAAGAACAAGGAGGCCTATGTGTGAGGGTATGGAGGGAGGAAATGGAAGGGAGAAATTGTGTAATTATACCACAATCTCAAAAATAAAATAAAAAATGAATACAAATGACATATGGATGTGAGAAACATTACCCACTCTTAGTGGGAATGTAAACCAGTGCATTCACTCTGGAAATCAGTGTGGAGAATTCTTAAAACCTAAACTCTGATTTACCAAATAACTAGAGATGCTGTTCCTGAGTATATTCACAAATATTTTATATCTTAGTATAGAGATACTTGTATTTGTGTGTTCACCCCTGCTCTATTCACAATAGCTAGATAATGGAATCAGTCTTTATATACACAATGAAATTTTACTGAGCTGAAAAGAACAATTAAATTATGAATTTCACAGGACATGGATAGAAGATTTATTATAGTAAGTTAGGTAAATATGGTGCAGAAAGACAAATGCTTTTTTTCTTCACATGTATATCTTTCTTTGAATTTGTGTCATTTGATCATCAAATGGAAGTCTCTGTAGAAGGTCAAGAACATAGGAATGATCCATAAGATGGCATAAGTTAGGACACCTTAAAGGGAAAAGGAGATATTAGAGCCCATGTAGTAAGAAAACAAAAGTATGGGAATACTAGGGGTAGAAAAGTTTAAGAAGGCTTGGGAGTAGAGGACTGAGGCAGAAAGGGAGGTAGGAAGAAGGGTAACTAAAACTAAAGATATATAAGAATTCTCCAACTGCCACAGGCAATGTAAGTATCTAGGATGTTAACCAGGTTTCTGGAACCAGGCATGATTACTCTCACACTGAACTTGTTTTAGTCCAATTATAGATATGTTGGTTACTACCAAGATATAAGTGCCACTATTTCACGTTTGGGGACATCCTGGCATGGTTAGCATTGTTGTGGTTCATGGGCATAATAAGTAGGTAAGACTAATTGTTGAATTCCTCAATTGGCTGATTTCATAATGCCTTCTAATACTATAAAAACTAGATATCAGTGACAAAACTAAACATGAAACACTCTTTTAAAGAGTGGGAGGTTCTAGCAGGAACAGGGACAGAGAGAGAGAGAGAGAGCAAGGAAAGAGATAACATGATAAATGGGGAAATCACGGGAATAGGGAGAAACAGAGTGCTAGGGAAGTCCCGGAGAGTCCACAGGGATGAACCCACCTTAGACCACTGGAAATAATTGATAGAGTGCCTGAACTGCCCT
>LZPO01117000.1:56771-83788 GCA_001675575.1 Neotoma lepida | reverse complement strand
GAGGAGGGAGGAGAGGGGGATCTGAGGTTGGTATGAAAAAGGAGTGGAAGATCTTTTTAATGTAAAAATAAATAAATAAACTAAAAAATATATCTTGAATCAATTTGATAGTTTAATATCATTTACTGTGGTGATTTGAATAGATATGGCCGCCATAGACTCATGTGTTTGAATGCTTGGCCTATAGAGAGTGGCACTATTAGGAGGCATGTCCTTGTTGTAGTGGGTGCAGCCTTATTGGCCACTGTGGAGGTGGGCTTTGAGATCTCATAAGCTTAAGCTACATCCAGTGTGGCAGGAGTTGCCCTCTGCTGCCTGTGGGTCAAGATGTAGAGCTCTTAGCTCTTTCTCCAGTACCATGTCTGCCTGCACACTGCCATGCTTCCCACGATGACAATAAGGAATTGAACCTCTGAAACTGTAAGCCATCCCCAACTAAATGTTTTTCTTTATGAGAGTTGCTGTGGTCATGGTATCTCTTCACAGCAATAGAACCCTAGCTAAGACACATACTAAGTTTTTTAGAAGTGAGCATATCATCCCAAGTTTTACTGATGAGATCCAGTCAGCCCTTATTTAAATTATTAAAGTAGAAATATCTGAAAGGCTACCAAACTCAATTCCATACAACTTTAAATTGATATGAACAGTACAATTTATAATATACTCTAAAGATTTCTTTATCTACATTTTATTCTCTTAAAAATTTACATTTCCGTAAAGTATGACATAATTGAAATCAGAGTGCCTCAGCTTTATAGGGACCATGGTACAAATGTATGCAGGGCAATTCACTTCTTTCAGTATTTTCTGACACCTGTAACTTCCTTAGGAAGTTCTCATAAAGAGCCATCTAGGTTTGAATGTTTTCTGTCTGAAGTAGAACTCACTCTCAACATTTCCCTTTTGTGATGTGTTAATGATGAATTTTCTCTATAAGAGGAATTCCAAAAAATATCATGCATATGTCCTATCTGATGATTTATTTTCTAGATCTAGATATCTTTCTAGATCCTAATTTCATAGATATTACAGTAAATCTTAGGTTAAGGTTATGGATTTGCTTATTTTTCAAGTATCTTAGGTGTTTATAAAATTATAGTTCAATGATGGTACTTAGGAAATGTTATCCTATGCCTATCTGATATTTATTTGCTCTATATTCTCAAGTAAATATACTTCAAATCCTCAACTATTAGTCTTTCCTTTCCTTCCTTCATCCATCTATCCTTTCTTTCTTCCTTTCTCTCTTTCTCTTTCTTTCTTTCTTTCTTTCTTTCTTTCTTTCTTTCTTTCTCTTTCTTTCTTTCTTTCTTTCTCNTCTTTCTTTCTTTCTTTCTCTTTCTTTCTTTCTTTCTTTCTCTTTCTTTCTTTCTTTCTTTCTTTCTTTCTTTCTTTCTTTCTTTCTTTCTTTCTTTCTTTCTTTCTTTCTTCCTTTCTCTCATTCTTTTTATTCTGTGATGAGAATCAAATTCAAGAGGTTAAACATGCTAGGCAAGTATTCTACCACTAAAGTAAAGCCTCATCTCTAAAGGCCTAATCTAGGCTGGCCTTGAACTCACAATCCCTTGATTCATCCTCTAGCATGTGCCTTCCCATGTACTAGTTTCTCACCACAGAAATTATAGTAGATAAAACATTCATCTTTCTGTACTTTTAAGCATAAGAGAGTTTCTTTTGTGTATGTACTTGCCACTTAAAGAGAATGTTGGCTAAGGGGGGAAAGGTGAAAAGTAAGAATAATGACACAATTACAAAGTTGTGCTGTCATTTAATATGAGTGAATTACATTCTGGAGGTTCTATTGTTGAATGTAGCAATTTTTTTGGATAAGAGTTCTCCATAAAATGTTCAGACATGAAGATAATGATCTTCTAGAAAGCATGATAAGGGTTTTCAGATTCATTTAATTTTTCCAAATCTATGAATTAGGAACTAATTTATACTCATTTTGTAGATGAAGTAAGTATAACACAGAGCAGGAAAATGCATTCCCAAAGTCAAAGTATGGACACTAGAAAGATTTTTGATATTCAACAGTCTTTGGTGTTCCAGAAGGAAAGCTAAAGTTATTAAGGATGGTAGTCAGGAGCTTGAATTCCTATGGCAATGATTCGTTATAGGTGAGCACAAATGATCTCAAGTTTGATCTAGCAGGCTGTCTAAAAGCTAATCTGAGATAAACCTAACATTTTGTCTACACTTAACATTTGGTCTACATTAGCATGTTATATTTCAGTCCTTGATAATAAAAGTTATAAAAAATGAGTTAATACATTTGTTGCCTTTAAAAATCATGGAGATAACAAATAAATGAAGAAAGTCTACCTTCAAATAGTATCAGTCAAAGAAGTCATATAAATAGCAATGTTTTCTTGTGGTTTTCTTTGTTTGATTATATGAAAGCTACCAATTACAGTTTTGTCTTATACATCTTGAATAGTACAGGTGGTTAGACAAAGAAGAGAGCTCATGCAACAGTGAAATTCAAAATATCTTTGAAATATATTTCCCAGTGAATTCAGACTGAGAAATACTGGGAGTTATGATGTATGAGTAAATGACACATTTACAGATAATTTTAGATGCTGAGCCTTTAATTTAAAAAGTTAAGGTGAGGAAAACTGTGATTGGGATGTATTGTATGAAAGAAGAATCTATTTTCAGTAAAAAACATTAAAGTAAAATTGAACAGAATCCTCATTAGTACAATGGAGCATTCACTAGATAATTAGAAGATAACTAATAGAATAGTTGGGAGAATTAAATGTGGTAGCATATATTCTCAAAGACCTACCATGGTGACTTGTAGGTAGGACATAATTATCTATTAGCCCACAAAATCAAAAGTTTACATCAAAATCATGGCAAATAAATAACCCAAAATCAAATTCCTTAGCAGCAACGCTTTGGATCTTCATTTTATTTTGTTTTACAGAGCACACATTTCTCATACACTTTAGCAAGTACCAGGACATGTATGAAAAATATAGTAAAAGAGTATAGTAGATCCATTGTGCTTATGCATGCCTGTATTCTGAGCTCTTGTTGGGTAGACACTGGAGATTCAGAAAGTCAAGGGCTGCCTTCACTCCACAGCAAGTTCTGGCGACCTTGGAATACATAAAAAGATCAATTTATAACCTCCTATCCCACAGATAAAAAGAGCACAAGAGAATGTTTGGATATTTGTCTTCACTCTTTCCTAAACTCACCATAACACTTGTTTTGAATTATCTTATGTAACTAAATATCTTTCTACATGTAGTTGTAAAAACAGGGAAGCCTATAGGTGTGTAAATGGATTATTAAAGGGAGACAATTCAGGCAGTCGTGTTATTAACAAAACATTGTGAGTGCATGTCGCATATTTGGTGCACATACAGAATGACTTCTGTCAATACATATAAGAATCTAAATTCAACACATTAAACAACAGAGCTATTTTTCCCCGTCCCTTGGCAACAATGATTTGAGTTCAAAAATTTTTTCATAAGTGTCTTTTATCTAATCTTAAATCAGTTTGGCCTCCCTCAAAAGGCTTCCAAATTTCTTTTGTATTTTTGTTTCCCCAGCATGTATTGCCAAAATTGAATAATAAAGTTACTGTAATTAGTATATCTGGATACTTTTTCTCCATGGGAAAATTTGGCTTTATTTCATTCCACAAATGAAAATAAACTTAATTATAGTAACTTATAATAGCCAACAGCCTCTGCGGAAGATAAACTCTTACTTTCTGATCTCTGTTGAGCACTAAACACTCCTGAAAACAAAGCTTCCTCAGGAATTGATTTTAACACTTACTTGCCTTTTCCCAAATGATTACCGCAATCACTCAAAAATGTTATGATGTTGACATGCTCATTTTAGTTTAGGTTGTCCTAACCATAATGATATGGTAAACTTACAAATGTTGGAGAATTCACTATTTATTATAGTTCATTACTCATTTAAGAAACACTGCAGAAGTTGCTGCTCAAAATAGAATATTTTAGACTTAGAATTTAATTATCTCATAGTACAAATTTCTCTTCTTCTAAGTGTATAACACAGGAAACAATTTTTAAAAACTTTTATAAAAGAACTTACATATATTACTACAGATGGGTTCTGGTATACTCTGAACTCTTTATGACTAGGCACAAACAGTATATGTTGATAGTGTGAGAATGCATTATTCCAGTCTAATATTTACTGGAAAAAAATTAATGAAAATACAAATAAATTATTATTTCATTCTCTAATTAGCATGACTATAAATTACATGTTTTAATAAAATTGATAAATACCAGATACATTTTATCCTAATTTGTATAATCAGTACCTTTCCATAATGATAGCAACTGAGTATATATAATAAATTACAATGCTGTCTCCCAGATGTTTAAAATATCATCTATTTTCAATGATATGGAAACATTTTTATTAAATTGGGAAATATTTCTGTTTGAAAAAATCTCTTCTCTGGAAGCCAAGGCATATTTCACTTGGGCCACTAAATTAAACTTGAATCAAAATGTACAAAAGAAGAGAAGTATGGAAAGAAAACAGAACAGATCATCCTTGGATAATAATAGGATAGATTGCTCATCATTTTTGGATACTGCAAATATTGAGACTGGACTGATTTCTCAGTGCAAATTGCCATTGATGATTAACTGATAATGAAGATTCAACCTGCTGAGCCTGCTGAGATAAGATTATCACTTTGAAGCAATACTATTCTAATTTACAAAACCAGCATATTACTCTTTCAAGACAAATTAGATGTAAAGAGATGGTGATGCAGTCTTTATATTAAAGGGATATTATTTGCATTGTTTTGGCTAATTTCACCAGAAGACATATGAAGATTTCTGATGAAAACATAATTTTCACTATATGTTTTAAAATACTTAGTTCATTAAACTTCAAAGCAATAGTAGATAGTTTTCATCACTGTGGTAAATTCCCAACATAAATAAATACAGGCAGAAAATAATTGTTTTGGCTTCCAAATTCAGAGTTTTCATCCTGTGGTGTTGTGACTTCATTAATATAACATCTAGGCAGAAACATGTGATGGGATAGAACTGCTCACTCTATGACAAGGAAACAGAGTAAGACAAGCAACAGCAAGGGACAAGATTCACCCTTCAAAGATTTGATCCCAGTGGGATATTTCCTTCAACTAAGCCTCACTTCCAATCAATTCTAGCATCTCTCAATTAGTGCCATGAAATAATGAATAACCCTCAATCCAATCACTTCCGCAAACTCCATATCCGAACAATGTTGCATTAAGAACTAAACCTTCAGGACATGAAGAAAGCTCATAAGTGAAAATTTTTAATTAAGTCTAAATTTAATAAAAACATACCATCTATTTCTTATCATAGTATGAAGGTTATTATCAGATGAATAACCTTTAAAATATATGGTTCCAAAAGTATCTGCTTTATATTAATTGTATTAAAATTAGTTGAGGATTTATTATAATACAATTTTATGGAGCAAGGACTAAATGTGAGTGAGAACTTTGGGCTTTGGGAATAAGAATCAAAACTGTAACAAGACATCCAAGTAGTTAATATGTACACTATAGCACAAGTGTGTTCATTGCATTAGTAATTTGAATATCTTCATGTGAGTATCTTGTCCAAAATTTAGAAAATAGAAGGAATAGATAAAAAATAAATTCTTATTAGGTTTCTCTTATCATATTCATGAGTTAAGTCTAAATTAAAATATTATTGTTAAAATGTATTTCACAGGCAAAATGAAAATAAATGAAATCCAATAAAAATGTGAGATAAGAGAAGAAAGCATAAGCAAGGTAGTCAAAATCTATAATAAAGGAAACATTAGAGGGGCATGGTGGCTCACCATGTACAATTTTAGCACTTGAGATGCTGAGGTAAGCAGATAGCCATGAGTTTGAGGATAGATCAGCTAGAGTTGAGACCTGTGATTGGTTGTCTTTTCCTCTAAGCTCTTTTTGGGGGGCACCACCCAGCTGCCAAATAAATCACACATGGAGGCTTATTCTTAATTATAAATGCTCATGCTTAGCTTCACTTGTTGCTAGCCAGCTTTTCTTAACTTAAATTATCCTGTCTGTCTTTTGCCTTTGGGCTTTTCCTGTTCTCTTACTTCTGTAAATCATACTTTTACTTCATGACTGGCTGTGTAGTGGGTGACTGGGTGGCAGGCCCCTGAAGTTCTCCTCCTTCCTCTCTTGATCTTTCTTCCCTTTTCTCCCAGATTTTTCCTTCTCTATATATTCTCTCTGCCTGCTAGTCCTGCCTATTGTTTTTCCTGCCTTGCTATTGGCCATTCAATTCTTTATTAAACCATCAAGTGTCTTAGACAGGCAAAGTATCACAGCTTCAAAGAGTTAAACAAATGCAACATAAATAAAAGTAACACACCTTAAAATAATATTCCCCAACAGAAACCTGTATGTAGCAAAGCAGATTAAAAATGTCAAGTATTGGGATAATAAAATATGGAAATTAAATCGTACACTTCCATCTTCAAGTATAAAAATTTAAAAAAACAAAAATTATCATCTTGACTGTTGAGTAACTCAAAAACTGAGAAATCTAGTAAGTATAGAAATGAGGGATTGTTAGATCCCTCACATTGGTCATTTTTACAGTGTGATCACCTACAAGTACATTGGGAGATTATGAAGAGCAGATCCACTTAGCATGCAGTGGGTTAAAGGTTACACTTAAAATCCTATTATTTATCCCCCAATGGAATATAGAAGTTATGACAATTAACAAATGGCTAATAGTAAAGCATCATGTACTGAGATTTTGTTAAGAATGAGATAAATATAAAAATCATCTTTGTTAAAAAGCTTCTTGTCTTTTTAAAAGTGAGACATCAACAGGGGCGATTTATAGCAAGCCGTTGACCAACACTGATCTAAATGGAGAGAAATTCAAAAATATTTCGACTAAAATCAGGAGCAAGACAAGGTTGTTCACACTCTCCATGTCTACTCAACATAGTACTTAAAGTCTTGGCTAGACAAATAAAACCACTGAAGGAGATCAAGGGGATAAAAATAGAATCGGAAGAATTAAAAGTATCTTTATTTGCAGATATGATGGTATATGTAAGTGTACCTATAGTTCATCCCAGAAAACTCCCAATGCTGAAAAACACTTTCAGTTAAGTAGCTGGATATAAAAAGAACAAAGAAAAATTAGCAGCCCTTCCACATATGAATGACAAACAGACCAAGAAAGAATTCAGGGAACCATCACCTTTCACAATAGCCACCTAAAAACATAAAATATCTTGGGGTTACTCTATCCAAGCAAATGAAAGCCTTTTGTATTAAAAACTTTAAGACACTGAAGAAAGTAACTGAAGAAGATATCAGAAGATAGAAATATCTCCCATGTTCATGGATTGGTAAGATTAATACAGTAAAAATGGCCATCCTACCAAAAGCAATCTACAGATTCAGTGCAATCTCCATCAAAATTCCAACACATTTCTTCATAGAACTTGAAAAGATAATTTTCAGCTTTGTATGGTAACACAGATAACTCAGGATATTTAAAACACTCCTGAATGATCAAAGAACTGGTGGAGGTTTCACCATACCTGATATCAGATTGTACTATAGAGCTATAGCAAAAAGAACAACATGTAAAGTAACAAAAAAAAATACATTGATCAATGGAGTCAAATTTAATACCAGACAAATAGTCCTGGAAAACTGGGTAGGTGTATGTAGAAGAAAGAAAATAGACCCATAGTTATCATCCTGCACAAAAATCAACCCTGAATGGTCCAATGATCTCAACTTAAAGTTAGATACACTTTATCTGATAGAAGAGGAAGTGGCAAATCATGTTTAACTCATTGGCAAAGGAAAAGACTTTTGGAAGAGAAGACCAATAGCATGGGTACTAGGGACAAAAATTTGAAATGGGACTTCATGAAATTAAAAAGTTTATGTACAAAAAATTTTATGTACATCATTTGGGCACAGTGGCAGGCTACAGAATGGGAAAAATTTTAACCAACTACACAACCTATAGTGGGATAATATTTAAAATATTTAAATATCTCAAAAACCTGGACATCAAGAAAACAAACATCCCAGTTTTTTACAAAAAGGGTACAGACCTAAATAAAGAATTCTCAAAAGAGGAAACATGGCTAAGAAGCACTTAGGGAAATATTCAACATCTTTATTCATCAGGGAAATGCAAATAATAACTATTTGGAGATTTAATCTTACACTGGTCAGAACGGCTAAGATCAGTAAAACAAGTGACAGCTTAGACTGGTGAGAGTATAGGGTAAAGGGAACAAATACTTCTGCATTGCTGATGGGAGTGAAAACGTTTACTACCAGAATGGAAATCAGTTTTGTGGATCCTCAGGAAGCTGGGAATAAATCTACCTCAAGATCCAGTTATACAACTCTTGGGCATACACCCAAAGGACAATTCATTCTCCTACAGAGACATCTGCACAACCATGCTCATTGCTGTTCTATTCATAACAGCCAGAAAATGAAAACAGCCTAGATGTCAGCCAACAAATGAATGGATAAAGAAAATGTGTATTCACAGAGTTGAATATTATTCATCCATTAAAAAATTCAATCATGAAACCCACAGGTAAAGGAATGGATCTAGAAAAAAAATTCATTCTGAGTGAGGTAACTCATATCCAGAAAGAAAAATAAGATATATATATTCCTATATGTGGATGTTAAGTCTTCAATAAGAAAGCTACAATCCATATAACCATAGAGGTTAGGTATAAATGAATGGACAAGGGTAAGGGATGAATATCCTTAGGAAGGTGAAATAGGATAGATATTTATGAATGGATGAAGAGGCAGAGATTTGGAACTGGAGGATCAAATGGGGAGGAGGGGGAAAAGGGTGGTCAAGGAGGGAATATGTAGTAGGACAGCTAAAACTAAGCCATTTATGGGGTCATGTAGAAACTTAATACAGTGGAAGTTTCCTAAAATACATACATATATAATAGCAATCTCAATTACATTGCCCAGTAATGTGTGACATAGAGTCTCAGATGGGCATTTTTCTCATCACCAAATGAAGCTTCCTCTATGAATAATAGGTTGATCCTAATTGAGCTATTGGCTTAAGTGGCCCTGGAACCCTCAAACTGCCTAGGCACAAACTGATAGGCTCTACTGCTGAAGACAGCATCTACATAACACACTGAACATGGAGAAGTAGAGCTGGTGGCAACATAGAGCCTTTATCCATACTGACTAGTATTCATAGTATGGAAAGGTACTCAGCATGATACAATAGGAGAAGGGTAAGCACCAATCCAGCCACAAATCCTTTCATCTACAATGGTGATTTGCCTGCAAGATACGTTGATATAATAATGGTACAAAGCTTGAGGAATAATCAACAATATCTGTTTTGATTTTAGGCCCACTCCATTAGATGGAAACCATACCTGACAATGCTTGGGTGACCAAGAACCTGAGACTAGATAGGTCAGGGACCTAGGGAAAAATGAACTATTGTCCTGCTAAAGGAATATAAAAATAAAATGACTCCAAATGACATTCTACTATATTCATAGAACAGCATCTTGCTCATCCATCATCAGAGAAGCCTCCTCCTGCCATAGATGGAAACAAATACCGAGACTCATGGCCAGACAACTGTAGAGAATGTGAGACCTTGGTACTCTTCTCTATCAGATCTTTCCCGCCAGGGCTTTGGAAATTTCCTGGAGGGAGAAAGATTGTAAGATCCGGAAGAGATGGAGGACACTAAGAAACAAGACCTTCTAAACATATTAGGTGTGATGTACATATGGATTCACAGAAACTGTGTCAGCATGCACAGAGCCTACACATGTCTTCTCCAGATGGAGTCCCAGTGCTAAGAGGAGAAGTGGACACAAACTCCCATCCATAACACAGAAACTACCTCCAATTGATAACCACTGGGAAATGAAAAATTGTTTTCTCCAATGGTGTCTTACTGAGGATACAAACCATTCTTAAGGGCCGTTCCCATGCCAAGCAAAAGATGGTCAATGCAAAAATAATTAAATGGCATCTTTTTAAAAGTCTTATTTTATCCCCGATCCCCTACCCTGTATTGCCCTTACATCCCCAGTTTACTCATGGGGATCTCCTCTGTTTCCCCTTAACAGGCTTAGCTATCCCCATGGGAGTACTTACTCTGTTGGAAGAAGAGATGAAGGGTAGGGGAGAAGGCATGGGGGGGAGCCAGAGGAGGGATGAGAGGGGGATCTGTGGTTGATATATAAAATGAATAAAAAACAATTAAGAATTTTATTATTGTTATTACTAAAGATGCCTGTTTTCTAATGAGAGTCAGAAATGGGTTGAATTCAGATGGGAGGGAAGGAGAGGGAGAGGAGAAGGTGAAGGGGAGGGGAAGAGAGGAGGGGAGGACGTGAGGAGAGAAGGAAGGAAGGAGGGAAGGATCTTGGAGGAGTTGGGGGGAGGTTAAACCCTCATCAGAATACTTATCATGAAAAAAACAATTTTAAATAAAATAAAAATAGAAAAGAATGTTAAACCAAAAAAGAAAGATATTTGAAATATATATGCATATTATATATATATATATATGTGCAAGAAATATTTTCCATGAATAATCACAGATTGTGTAGCTTAGGATCTCTTAGATACAGGAATTCAGAGAATCATTCTAAGTGTATTTATTTCAAAGGGATTTTCCTGTAAATCAATTATATTCTTAGTATAATAAAATTTAAGTTTTCCATGCATTTTATCCAACTTCTTATGTGATATTAATAGCTAGAATTGGTTGAAAAATTTATTGTTAGTAAGTACATTGTGAATCCTGTTATGTTTATTTAATCTTTTCAATAAAATCTATAGGTGGTGTTTATTGTTTACAACAATTTATAGATAAAAAAAAATCTTCCTTCACATTTTACGGAGAATTAATTCACCAAAGGTCAGATACTTAAAGTGTGGAAGTGCCCGAATTCAAAATCATATATGTTAACTTCAAAATCTATCTCCTAACCACTACCATCCAATCTGATATTAGATAATTAAATGGTGTGCTCTTTCCCAGGGGAGACTGTTTTCCCCTGCTCTGAGCATTCCTTAGTTGTCTGTTTTTTGTTGTCTAGGATTTAGGCCTTGTGTACTTTCTGCCTTCCATGTTTGTGTGATTATTGATATTGTCTTTATTTATACCATTTTTTGGCAACCATACTCATGAGATTCATGGGTATAGCCTCAGACATTTCTAGGATATATAATTTCACAAAAATTTCCTGTTCCTATAGTTCTAACAATCTTTCCAACCCATTTTCCATAATTATTCCTGAGCTTTAGGTGCAGGAGTTGTATTTTAGATGTATCCATTGGGACTGGGCTCCAAACCTATGTATTTTGATTGGTTGTAAATTTGATGTAATGGTCTCCATCTGTTGCAGAGAAGTTTCCTTCAGTGAGGAGTTAGGATGACACTTATCTGTAGTTATCAGGACAAATATTTAGAATGTAGCTAGGGAGTGTATTGGTTTAGGAAAATGGTGCTTATAATTTTTCCTCCAAGATTCATGGCTTCTTTAGTACTGGGTAGTTGGTTAGGCTTGCAGTATCAGCCATTATTTCCTTTCTGATGAGTGGCTCTTAAATACAAGTAGAGAGCTGTTGCTTATCATCAAATTAGGCATACCACTGCTGTACCTTTATTGTTATTGTGTCATGCTGGTGGTTGCTGTGTTTCATAGGTGTCATAGCAAGGTAAGACTGTTCTTGGTTGATTCCCTCCTTTGGAATCTTGCATGGCTCCTTCTAGTATTTCAGAGAGGGGAATTTAGGTCAGTTCTACACTGGGGTCCTTTGGGCCCCTGTTTCTGAAATGCATGGTATCTTCAGCAATGGAGATCTACCTTCCACATCTGTGGGGAGACCAAGGGCACTAACAATAGCCTATAATATTTGCAGAATTTATTGAACAACCTTGACCAAAAATAAACATCAAAAGAGGGCTTCTTATGCCTAGTATTTGGGGCTTTGTTAGATGCTTTATGATTCTTGAGGGGAGCAATGGGAGCACAGTTGAGGCTGTTTCATTTAAATAAGGCATGTTTATTTATACAGAGATTTTCATACATCATAGGCACTTTCAGGTAGTAGTAAAGAATATGCTTCTTTATGAATTCTGAATACCTCCTCAGTATAATTTTATTCTCCTCCATCCTTCTATATTTAACTCCGCTTCTAAATAGTGCTTCCCCTACTCAGTTTTTCCCATTTCCCACTTCAGATCACTTGTACCCTTTTACCATTTCTATTGCTCCCCCTCCACCACCAGCATAACAATGGGCCCTTTTCACTTCCCTGGATTCTGCAGTTATTCCCAGATCATGTACTCACATCTACAAATTTCAAGCTAGGAACTACTGAGAAAAGAGAACAGAAGATGTTTGTCTTTCTGGTCTGTGTTACCTCACTCAACAAGATCATTTCTAGTTCCATCCCTTTACCCATCCTCCTTTATTTTTGGAATTACAACAAAATCATATCATTTCATTCCTTCCCTTTTCTCCCTCCAAAATCCTTTCATATACCCTGCTTGTTTTATTTCAAATTCAAGATGTCTTTTTCATTAGTTGATGTCACATACACTCTTTTCAAAGCTGTTGCATATTTTTATATGTATTCCTAAATATATAAATACAACCTGTTCAGTCTGTATGTTACTTGTCTGTATATTTTCAGGGATCACCATTTGGCATTGGATAAGCAATTAGTAAACTCTTCTCTAGCAAAAACTAAACCAAACTCCTAGAACTTCCCCTTGAAAACAAAGCCATATTCTATAGCACCAGTCTATAATATTAACAAGATGTGTGGTGGAAATCGGGACAATCAACTTCTGACTCGGGCCAGCTAGCCTGGAGTATGCCACATGTAACTAAAACAATTTGAGATGCCCTTCCTGAACAAGGTAGAAGGGAAGAACTCCCTAATAGTTGCCCTCTGACTTCCATATGTGTACTGTGGCATACATGCAAGTAAACACACTAAAGAAAGATGTACCTAAAATATCATTTTATTTCATTTAAAAAATTCTCTGAATATCTTGCTTATTATGGCACTAGAAACAACCTGATTTTCTTAAAATAAGGCTGCATTTGCGTAATTTATAATGAAACTCTTCTGTGGCAATTATTACATAAATAAAACTTGAAGCTATGAGATATATGTATATGTATATGTGTGTGTGCTTGCAGTAATCTTACAACTGATATATATGTATATACAAGCATCCAAAATATTTATATTCATGTATAAATACTAATTTTAAGCAGAGAATTATGTATTGAAAACTCAATAAAATGTGATTCATGAGGAAACTCTTCAAAACAGACAGTATCTATCCCTAAGACAGTAGTAAAATAAAATAAAATAGCTCGTAGGAACTCACAAACTTTAGACCGACAGCTGTGGAACCTGCATGGCACAGGACCCTCTGCATCCAGGAGACAGTTGTGTAGCTTGGTCTGCTTGAGGGGCCCCTGACAGAGACATCAAGATCTATCCTTGGAGCATAAATTGGCTTTCTGGATCCCATTACCTGTTGTCGGACACCTTGCTTACCCTTGATGCAGTGGGAAAAGGCTTGGTCCTGCTTCAACTGAATGTACCAGGCTTTGCTGTCTCCCCGTAAGAGGACTTACACTTTTGGAGGAGGGAATGGAGGTAGGTCAGGGTGGTGGAAGGCGGGAGTCGGGAGAGTGGGAAGATGGATAAGAGGGGAATCTGTGGTCGGTATGTAAAATGAATAATTTTTTTAAATAAAAATATAATATGTAAAAAATGAGCTGGTTAATTTGAAAATAATAATATATTTTTTGCTTACCTGGATATACTGAACCTAATATTTCCAAAATGTTGCCTGTTCTCTAGCACTTGCTACATTTAAATTTGCCAGTACTCAGGCATTCCTATTGACAACCATAATGAACAACACAATGTTCATGCGTTTTAATGTAAAAGACATTTGGGAAATGTTTTCTAGGATTTTCCTTCAGTCCAATTATGTAGAGTCATAAACTAATACAAACTATGTCTGACTTCTCTTTTGCCTTTCTTCATCATTAATTATGGAGCTCTGAATAGAGTGAGTACTCACTACATTAATTTTTAAAATAAGAACTTCTTTTAATTCAAGGATATTTGTGAGCCACCATGTGGTTGCTGGGAATTGAAGTCAGGACCTCTGGAAGAACAGTCAGTGCTCTCAACCTCTGAGCCACCTCTCCAGCCCTGATATTCATGGATATTTGAAATAAACTTCCTGAAACTCATGTGCATAAAAGCACTCCACTGGGAAAACTATGGCATATTTAAAAACAGAATACATATAATTAAATTTAAATTTAAATATTTATATAATTAAAACTTGGTGAGTATATGTTTCTTTGTAATATAATTCATAGCATGGTTTGAAAATGTGAATATAAATATAAGACTTTCTTCTTTGGTTGGTCATATGCACTTGATCTCATGGTATCATTCATGTGATCAAATTGTGTGGTTCTGGAAATGTTATAAAGGTTCTCATGCTTCTATTTCTTTGTCTTTCACATGAGATTGATATGTTAAATAAACTAATTGAGTTTTATAATCAATAATGTTATAATTTGATTTGCTTAGAATACCACAGATTTTTAATATGAAAGACTTCATTCCCATGAGGACAGAAGTCCAAGACAAGAGTACTGACAGATATTTAATGCGGTAAGGACTCTACTTCTGGTTTGCAGATAAATATTTTCCATGGAATCTTCATATAATGGAAATCAGAGAATGAGAGAAAGCTATCTTCTGTATTTTCTCATGATGGCACAAAAGCCTCATAAGGATCCCACCTTTCCCACCTAAGTATTTTGCAAATGCCCTGACTCAAAATGCCATCATTTGAGGATATTAACTATAGTATGTAAGTTTTGCAAGTTCACAAACATTCAGTTCAAAGAAAATATGATGCCTGTTATAATAAGCAGTTAGTAAGTGGTATTACCTTATATTTTCTAAATCAATCCAAAACAACCTCTGCACAGTTGCACAGTAATGATATTGAAGAAACACTTAAGTGCCTGAGAGTTACAAGACAATTTTTCTCTAGATGAACCTTTAAAAAACCATGTACCTAATTTACAACTTTTTATAGGTCCATAAAATATAGGTGTATAAAAATCTAGGTAAAATTTGTAGATTGTCAACTGTGTGTCATGTTCCATAGTAGGAGCTTTGTTTTGATCTCAAATGAGCAAATTGTACAATACAAATTGAAATAATATGTTGAGTAATGTCTCTATCAGCCAAAAAGTGACAGTTGTTAAAAATAAAACTTACAATCATTCATTCTTATCTATATCCTTTACACTTTTTAAGACTTCCAAATATTCTGAAGAAAAATGCCCACAACATAATTCGAGTTCGAATTTGACTAAATGATATAACTCATTCATAAAATTCATTTGTTTTTGTATTGAATCAAATATTTTCTTCTTTGAAAAATGTTGTTTTTATTTGAAAATACATTTTTTCTTCTTTAAAAAAGTGAAAGTGAAAAAGCAGTAAGAGATAATGGCATAAAATCATTTTTTTAAGTCAAGGGGTTTTCTACAGGATAGTTTATCTTTGTCATAAAAAGCAAATAATAAGTAAGGAGATAATAATGTATATCACTTTTTTTATGATGGATATGTCATATAGGGACTATCAAATTCAGAACTATTCTAGTAGTGGTATCAGTCCATTGTAGTTTTTTTTGTGTGTGTTCTCAATGAAAGAGTAACAGGCAATTGGCCAATTACTATTGAAGTAAGTTGGCAGGCAGTGCCATTTGGGAATTACAGATTTTTTTTCTTAAAATGGGAACCATTTCATAAATTTTTGGCCCTTGGCCTTAAACCTTTTTTCTGAGCTAACACTCATGATTATAGAAATGATTTTGTTCACTAAAGACTTCTCTGAAAGAGGTCAAAAGTTGATCACTCAAATGGCCTTGACAAACCTACTAATATCTCTAGAAGGTCGTTCTGACAAAATGGATGACACCAATGTCATACTGTCTAGCCAGGGTAAGAACAACTTGCTGTTAACATAATTGTTCCAAGACAGAAATATCAAATTACATAAAGTCACAGTCTCCTAAAGCAATTATTGCTGAAGCACATTTATTTCAGTTTGAAACTGCCTTAGCTATTCATTGGCTCTGACAGTAAGATAAAAAGTAGTTTAGGTCATATGCCCAGTGAGCATTATATTTGATAATGAAGTATGCATGTTTTCTTCCAATGTGTTCTTAATCACTCAATTCGGTTTACATACACAGAAGCAGATACCATAAAAGTATCTGCCAGTAGTAACATTTATGCCCCATCCAATAATTTCTGCTATGTAAAAGATGTCTAGGCATCAAGTGTACTATACATGAATATTGATTGTGCAATAAAGCTTTATGGGTTTATTGTCTCTTTACTAATATTAGTAAATTAGCATATTTCCAATTATGTATGTTGCATCAGTTACTTTTCTTGTTGCTGTGACAAAAGTCTTGAACTAAACAAATTGAAGAAGGAATTGTTTTGATTCACAATTTGAGCATACAGTCTGTCATGGAAGTGATCTTGCTCTAACAGCAAACATGTGAAGTATCTGGTTACATTACATCTTCAGAGACATGGAGAATGATATCAGTACTGGTGGTCGACTTACCTTCTCCTCTTTTCTTTTTTCTTTTTGTGTTTTGCTTTGTTTTGGTTTTGTCTAGGATCCAAGCCTATGGGCCATTGTCACCTAAATTTGCAGTGGGTCTTCTCAATTAAATGCCTTTCTCAAAATATCCACATAGTCATTTTCATAACTGGATCTCCTAGAAGATTCAAAATCCAAACATGTTACAAATTAACATAACCATTACACATGCCAAATAAATTTCTTACAGAAGGGCTGGGGAGACCCAAGTTTGAATGCACAGCACCCATATAAAATGCTGGTCATTATTATGTGTGCATGCAACCACAGCACTGAGGGGCTGGATATGGATCCTCAGAGTTTACCATACAGTTAACACAATTGAATATACAAGTTTCTGTTTGGGGGGAAGAACATATTTCAAGACAATAAGGCAGAAGGTGATAGAGGAAAACATTGATATCGTACTTTGACTTCTATATACACCTGTGTGCATTTGCTCATACAAACACATACACACAAATAATAATATTAATAATAGTAATAATAATAATAATTCTGATAGAATAATTTGACTATTTCTGTTTGTCTCCGCTAATGGTATTGTAAGAGTATTTTACCTTGATTTCTTGTAGATTTGGAACAAGATAGAAGTAATAGTAATTGTAGAATATAGACATGATTTTGACTTTCTAGTATTTTAACATGACTACAAAAGTAAGTCAACAACACATGTCCTTTTTCTATTCTTAAAATACTTAGTAATATTTTATGATTTATGGAGACCAATTCATTAAGGAGAAATGTTTCAGGGCTTATTTCCAGAAATATAGAATTCACAGAGGAATACACACTCCTTTGTGTAGCCATCCTGGACAGGCTTACATCCAATTGAGACAAAAAAGATATAACTGCAGTAGCAAACTTCAAAATGTGATAGAGGGCCAAGTTCAGAAATTTGGATTAATCTCTAATCACAATATGATATATGGAGTGGATTTGCTCTATGTAGTTCCATACTAGGGCTTAATGAATTTGTTACATTACTTTTCTCTGTAAGAAAAAAGGTGACTTATATTACAACCAAGGATTTAATCAGATCAAGATTGATATATTGCTATTTGACTATATGAAAATGTCTAATTATACTTGAAATTATTCAATGGAGACTACGTTTTGTGCACCTTCTAATGTTTTACTTTTTATAGATACCATGGCAGAATAATACCCCCCTAAAGGTGTCTATTTTGTACCCCTAATTTATGAGTATGTGACCTTAATATTACTATGCATGAAGCAAGCCTAACCTTAAAACTGGAGAAAGAAGCCAGGAGTCAATGAATGTGGGTGGGGTCAAGAAAAGAGAGAAGCAAAGATGCACTTTCTTTAAGAGCCTCTAAGAAGCATAGATTCTACCAAACCCTGATTTTAATATAGAAATAAATCCATGTCTGCTGCTCTCTTATAGAATGATAAGCAAAGAATTTGTGCTGTAGTATGGTATGTTGTTTTAGGTAAAGGCACAAAAATAAGTTTACTTAAATTTTTGTTTTAAATACTTGATTAGTTTAGCATGCTTTCCAATTCCATTATGAAGTCTAATGTTTCGTAACATTTTTTGCTCTTTGAATCTTTAGAGTACTTGTAAAGTACATCTTTAATGTGAGATCATTTGTCCTTCACCCAGAAAATAGTTTTAAAAAATATATGAGGCCTTAACCCTGCATTAAGAACTACAGGCAACTGAGGAAAGTGGGGAGATAGAAAAGGGGTCCACTTCAGGGAAAAGCACCTCAATCAGTTGTCCTGTGCCAAACAGTCAGTCCTGAAAATACATATACAAGTAACATCATATGGACAGAGCAAGTTATATTTACTAATATGTATAGGCACACATATACATATACATATATGTATGCATAAACAATGAAATAATAGGGCATGAATCTGAAAGAAAGTAGTGAGGAGTTTTATATAGAATAGTTTAGATGAAGGAAAGGGAAGGAGGAAATGTAATTATAGCATAATAGCAAAAATCAAATTAACAAATGCAAGTATTTAGACTTTTAGATCATGTTTTCATGTCTTGGATGCTACTAACATTTGGTTCCCAGTAATGCTTACTTGTAGTGGCTTGTCCTGTGCTTGGTATGCTTTGTATTTTTTTAGAATCCCTGGCTTCTTCTTTGTTAGATATAAATAGTACTCCCTTATCCCTACCTATGACCATCCAAAAATATCTCTAGATATTGACATATATCTCGGAAGAACAAAACTCCTTCTCTTCACTGAGTTTCACTTTTTAAGGTAAAATGACTAACCTAAAGATGAAATGAGTAGAATTTATGAAGTAGGTAATCGTTATTAAACATTTATAGTTATTTTACAATACTCATTAAAATGTCAGTAACTTCTCTTCTAATTTTATGAAATATGTGACTTAAATTCAGAACTTCTACAGTATTGATTATACTTACCACTTCTGTCTGGATAGCAAGAATCAACTCTGATTGAGAAGTGTGACATTTTTCTATGGACACACAAATGGTTTTGTGTGATAGTTAGATTGGAATGGCACTAAAGCATTTCAACCAAAGATTAGTGGTAAAAATTGCTGAAATCCATTTCCTAGCTTACCTCTTACTGTCTCAGGAATACAAAAAAGTCATTAGTTACACTCTCTCACACTTTTACTATTGTAAGATTACAGAATATGCCTGATTTAAGCTATCACTTCTTACTGACAATGTTTTACTGATACAGCACTGGTTCCCAAGAAATCAATAATGTATGATGATTACTGGAAAATTGGAGTCTACATTTGAATTATTGTAAAGTTACAGGGCCTTGGGCTTTATAGGAAATTAGAAGAATATTTTTCACATTTTGTCAAGATTTTTGGAAAACCTATCAATCTAATAGTTACGTTTCTACTTGAGACTACATCAGTAACATTCACAGACCTCATTTATTAATGAGATATTTAGTTCAGAATTGCCCATGGACTATCACATATTACAATAGAATTCTGAGCTTGTCTTCTCAGTCATAATATTTGTTAAAGAACACAATCCTTACAGTGGATTCAGTAGGTCCTATATAGCTGATACCCTCCAGCTAACACACCTTCCACTTTCTTTATGTATTATCTCCCTAAATTCACCCCATGGATCAGAGATAAGAAAAATGCTCCCTTTAGTTTAAATCTAGTCCATCCTGAATTAATATATCCCAGGGTAGTTTCTTTTTACATTTTAAAATGATTGTAAAAAATAAAATCCAAATACATGTTTTGTGACATGTGAAATATGGAAAATTCAAGTTGTAGTGTCCCTAAATAAAAAAAAAAAGCAATAACTCTAATGTTTATTTTCATATTGTCAATGGTTGTTTTCAGGCTACAATAGCAAGGCTGAGTAGTAGCCAATCTTACCATGACTACCAACCTCATATATGTCCTATATAGCTCTTCAGAGAAAACATTTTCTAACTACATATCAGATGTTTCTAGTACACCAGGAGTTCCATCATCACAGACTATTCCACTTCCACTAATGTTTTTGTCTAAGAACCCTTGGAACATTCTCTTCCTGGAGTTGCTCTTTCTCCCTTTATCCAGGTGTCAGCATCATCTCCATCAAAATCTCCTCTCCTAAAACACCACCTTGTGTGTACTGTGACTATTTCAGATAAAATATATGCACCTGAATTTATGTAAATCCACTTTTCCATGATTTTATTTTTTGCATGTCACTTATTCTAAAATTCCAGTAGTTATTAACTATGCTTACCTTTGTTGCCTATCTCTCTTCCCTGGAGTGTAAACATATGAAGCAGAGAGGCATCACAGTTTTTTCCATTAATATATCCCCAAATCCAAGAAGAATGTCTGCTATACTATAAGTAATCATATAATATTTGATGAATGAAATAGGAATAAAAAATAGTTAGCAAAGCTATTCTGACTTAGCAATATGGTCCAATGTTTAGCAAGAAATGGTGAAGAGAGCTACAGTTTTAAAGATGTGATTACTGAGACAGAAAAAAAAACATAGTAACTCAAAACTTCTCAGCTGGAACATTCAAAAGTCTCTGTTACCTCAACATAAAACCAGCTACACTGAATCTGATGGAAGAGAAAAGTTGAATAGTCTTGAATTCATTGGCAAAAGAAAAGACTTTCTGAACAGAACACGATGAACAGGCACTAAAAAGAAGAATTAACAAATGGGATCTCAAAAAACCAAAAAGCTCATTATGACAAAGGGCACCATCCTTTGGAGAAATGAACAGAATGGGAAAATATTTTTGTCAACTACATATCCAATATAGGGTTGATCTGTAAAATACATAAATAAATAAAACAACTAGATGAAAAATATGGTGCAGATCTAAATAGAGAATTCTCAAAAGAGGAAACATAAAAGGCTAAGACACACTTAAAGAAATGTTCAACATCCTTAGTCATCAGGGAAATACAAATCAAAACTACTTACAGATTTCATCTTACACCAATCAGAATGGCCAAGATCATAAAACAAGAGACTGCTCATGCTGATGAGGATTCAGAGTAAAGGGAACACTCATCTGTTGCTTTTGGGAGTGCAAACTTATATGGCCACTATGAAAATCAGTGAATCTCAGAAGAAAGCTGGGAAAAGATATACCTCAAGATCTAGCTATAATACTCTTAGACATATACCCAAAGAACACTTATTCAACCATTGTTCATTGGTACTCTATTCATAATAGCCAGAAATTGGAAATAGCCTACATATCTGTCATCAAATGAATAAATAAAGAAAATGTTGTTTATTTACACAGTGGAATATTACTCAGTAAAATGACATTATGATATTTGCAGGCAAATTGATGGGATTAGAAAAAAATCATCCTGAATGAGGTAACCCAGATCCAGAAACAAAAATATGTTATGTATTTACTTATATGTGGGTGTATAAGCCAGCTACAATCCATCTAACCACAGAGGTTAGGTATAGAGTAAGTGACTGGGGGGGGATAGACCTAAATAGGTAACAGAAAGAGAATAGATAACTATGGANNGGNGGGNGNNGNANNNAATNNTGAGAGAGTCAGTTAAAACTAAGGCCCATATGAAGAGTCACATGGAAACTTAATACAATAAAACCTCCCTAAACATATTCATATATGGTGGTGAAATAATTGAAATTGCCAAATAATGCAGCCCCAACTAAACACCTCTCATCAACAACTTAACCTTCCACTGTCATGCACGGGCTACTTCTCATTGAGTTGTTAGACAATGTGGCCCCATGGGAACCCCAAAAAACCTCGGCAATTGATAAGGCCATTGGTTGCTCTCCACAAATTGACAGTAAAACCCTATTGCTAAACACAATGCCTACAGAAATGACAGAATACAGAAAAGTCAAGCTGGTGCCTACCTAGAGTCTTCACTTCTATAGACTAGTGTTCAGTGTACTGGGACATACCCTGTAGGCATGCTACCAAAGGAGAAATGTGTACACCAACCCAGCTACAAACTATTTGCTCTACAATCATGACCTGCCTACAAGATTCCTAGTACAATAGTGGCACAAAGCTTGTGGAAGTAATCAATGAATATCTGATTGTATTTAAGGCCAACACCATGAGATGGAAGCCGTTCCTGACACTTTTTGGATGACCAAGAACCTGAGACTAGATAGGCCAGGGATCTAGGAGAAAAAAAAGTAACACTGTGCTGTTAAAGAAAAACAGCCATAAAATGACTCCTAATGACATTCTGCTATATTTATCAATCAGTACCTTGCAATGATCAGAGAAGACTTCTCCTGTAATAGATGGAAACAAATAGAGACCCACAACTGGAAAATGTGCAGAGAATGAGAGATTTTGTGATATTTAATCCTAAGATAGGATGTTTTCTTCACAACTCTACCCCTATTTCTTAGGAAAATTTGCAGAAGAGGAGATGGAGAGATTGTAAGAGCCAGAGGAGGTAGAGGACAACAAGGAAATATGGCCTTCTAAATACAGTTCATAAATATATGAACTAACAGAGACTATGGCAGCATGTACAGGGTCTGCACAGGTCTGGGTCAGAATGAGTTTCAAGGCTGAGAAAAAAAGTGTACACAGGCTCATATCCCTAACCTAGAAGCTATTTTCAATTGATAACTACTCACAAATGAAAAATTAGTTCTCTGTAAGAGATTTTCACTAAGGAAACAAACCACTCTTAAAGGCAGGTTCCATGCCCATCAGTAGATGGCCAACACAAGACAAACTCAATGCCATATTTGGATGTTCTTTATCTCATAATGTTTTGTCAGAGCATTTATTATTATAATTTTACCTTTGAGTATGTATTATGATTTCAGAATTTTATGTTATTATGGGATTCCTGTGTGTATGAACATGTGTCTCTACATTCTTATGTGTTTCTCATGCATTTTCTTTAGCTCTTTTTTTTGTGTTTGTTTGTTTTGTCCTATTCCATCTCATTTGTTTTTATTTTACTTTAATAATCTTCTTTAGTTTTCTAACAAGAGACAGAAAGGATGTGGATTCTGATAGTAGAGAAGCTGGGGAGGATCTCAGGAAGAATTGGGGAAAGAGAAATTGTAAGCCCAATATACTGTTAGAAAAAAATATATTTTCAATAAAAGAAAATAGAGAACTACAAAAACTCAGGTATGTTAATTGGGAAAATGATCTTGAACCAAGACTCATTCTTTATTCCTTCAGCATAGTCACTAAATGTGACTACAGTTCCAGGAATACTTACGCAACAACAAATAAGCAACATGAATTTGTGATTATGAAAGTGATCATTGTTTTCAGTAATTTTTATTATACAAATTACATATTTGCTATAAGAAGTTATTAAAATAATGAAATATTTTAAATTCCTGATAAATAAGGAAATACTGTTAGTGAGGTGGCTAAACAGGTAAAGGTTCTTTCCCCCAAGCAAGAGGCCCACACGGTGGAGATAGAGAAACAATTCCTATGAGATCTTCTCTGACCTCCACATACAGACAACAGCTCATGTGCATGCATGATGTGTCCACACACACATATACACACAAATGCATGCACAATAAATAAATAAATGTGCTAACATTTTTTAATAAAATAAGGAATCTTTTCAATGTTTTATAGCCCTTCCTTTTACAACGGTGAATATTACAGAGAATAATGTTAACCACTCTTATGCAATCATTAATTTGTCAATATAGCACCATTTTCAAAAGTGCATGCCCAGAGAAATTGTATGGACAGTGTGAGATGAACAGAGGTGGAATACAGTTCAGACAAATTCACTTATGGAATCATTTAGTATCGTGAAAAGCCTGCAGGAGATACTTCAGTTGTTTGTGGTCAATCAGAACACTCAAATAAATAAGGCCATGATGGGGTTATCAGTGAGTACACAGCAAAAGGCAATAATTTATCATTTTTTAAAAGAAAGCATAGTTTCTTTATTGATTATTTGAGACTTTCACATCATGTACTTCAATTCTGTTCAATTCCCATTCTCCCACATGCACCTTTCATTCTTGTAGTTTCCCCCTCAAAATTTAAAAAGTTAAAACCAAACCAAAATAAACAAGCAAACAATTTCAGATTATCTGAATCTGTCTTTAGAAGGTAGGTTAGCATTGAGGGGTAGGGGTTCCCTGAGTTCCTCCTCTGTCCATATCTTACAGCTGATGGGCCTAGAATTCTGCAGACTGGTGCAGGTATTCACAGCTGCTCTGAGTTTATAATTGTAACAGCTGTATCTTGCACAGAAAATAACATTTTGTAGCCCTTTTTTATATTTTCCATCTCTTACATTACATTCCTCCTCCTCTTCCAACATGCTTTCTGAGTCTGGAAAGGGGTGGTATTAATGAATTGTTTAGGGCCTAGCACTCATTCATTTCTTTTGCAATTGTGTGGCTATAAAGCTCTGCATTTTCCACTGTTTACTAGAAAGGGAGACTTCTCTGATTAAATCAGAAATTAGTATTTATGTATGAGCAAAACCATAGACATTTAGAAGGCAGCTTAATGGTGTGACAACTTGATAAACAATACTATGATAAACCATAGTATTCAAGCCCACCCACCCATCCCAGCAGAGCCTGAAATCTGCCTTGATACAGGTTTTTGACATGGTTTCCAGTACCAGGAATGGATTCCTTCTGGTAAGAGTGAATCTCAAATCCAATCAGAAAGCAACTGGTCCCCTGTAACTATTTTGCTATTTTACATAAGTTGGAACCATCTTGTTTGACAGGTTTGTCGCTTAGATTGTAGATTTCACACCTGGGTAATACCATTAATGGCTTTTCTCCACCAGCAGCTTCTAGGGCATTTCCAGGGACTATGAGGGTCAGTGTTTTCCAGTTATATACGGTACCTCTCTACCAAATATTTTTAAAACAAAGTTATAATTTAAATATGGTAACAAGATAGTAGACTTACATATGATTTTTTTCTTACCCTGCTTATTATGGTTAACCCTCCCTATTGATCTCTAGTATCTCCACTCCCCTCTCCTCAAAACTTTCCACTCCCCATATTCCTCATTTCTACTTTCACATCACCTACATTTACTAGTGCTGCTCCCTTAAGCCATTCCTCCACCAAGCAACTCTCACTTACTTCCAGGTTTCTAGAGATATTAAAATGAACCCACAAAACTAATTTTGAAAATAAATTTCAACCTATGATCCATATAGGAGACTAAGTACATGGGAGTTGCTTTTCTGTTCTTGAATTACCTCATTCCATATAATTTTTCCACTTTCAGCCATCTACCTTCAAATTTGAAAATTTCGTTTTTCTTTACAACTGAATAAAATTCCATTTATATTTGTATCATATTTTCATTATGCATTTATCTGAGAAGGTGCATTAACTTCCATATCCGTGTGTGTGAGTGTGTGTACACATACACTTTTATATATTGTGTTTGATTTTAGATAACTATGAAATAATAAGATTCCTTGTCAAACAACTCTCAGGTTGTTTGCAGCCCACCACCAGTGACACACTTCCTCCAACACAGACACACCTATTCCAACAAGGCCATGCCTCTTAATAGTGCCACTTTCAGGTGACTAAGCATTCAAATCTTTGAGCCTATAGGGGCCATCTTATTCAAATCATCACAAGCCTCCTTTTCAAAGATGATATGTGTGTCATAACTTTGTTTGAGTCTTTGATTTTATTCCTTTGGTCTGCATGTCAGGACTCAGATGATTTGAGATGGACATGACCAGAAAGCTTCTTTCCTGCAGTATAGCTTCTGTGGTTCCAAAAATCACTTTACAGATGTCAAGGGAGGGAATCAGTTAAACAGTTCTACACAGCCACAACATGTTTGAACCATACCAATTATCAGCATGGCAAGATAAGCATAAAGGTATATAATAAGTGGCATTTAAGCATCAGTCACAAATTACTGCTATTTCATTGGATTTAAGCACTATTCAACCGGGGAGAAATCATGCACAGTACTGGAAACTTATCCAGTTTTCCAGGGCTAGTAAAGTCATGGGTTTTAGGATAGAACTGACATGACATATAGGTTGTGAGACTAGTCTTTACAGTTGATACACCTAGTAGTGGAACATATTACTACAAGCTCTTTAATTGGGTTTAAGAGCCACTCAGAAAGAGGGAAATCATGCCTGATACTAGAAAGCTAGCCAACTGTCCCAGGCTAGTGAAATTATGAATATTGGAGAACCTACAACTGCCATCAAATCAGCATAATCCCTAACTGCATTCTAAATATTTACCCTTATAAGCAAAGATAAGTGTAATCCTTGCCCCTCATCAAAGAAACTTCTCTTTTCAAAAGATGGAGACCATTATAGAAAACCACAATTAATCAAAATGCAGAGTTGTGGAGGCTCGGCCCAATGGGTACATCTAAGACACGATACCTACACCTAAGTCTCAGGGATCATTTCAGAAGATAGGGCAGAAAGACTAAGAACTGGAAGACTGGTGGATTTGCAATGAGATTGTGTCTCCTAGAAATGTCAGATAGTACATCTGTAAGTCTCACCAACATGGTTGCCTAAACATCACCTAAAGAAGGATGACAACAATAGGCATGCCAGCATGGATTAAGAACTCTCACAGGGCCTCAACCCTACACAAAGAACTACAGGCAACTAAGAAATACTGAGAATTAGAGAAATAGCCTTGTCCAAGGAAGAGCACACATATTGGTTGTCCAATACCAAGTGATAAGCCTTGAAAATATATAAGTAACAACATACAG
>LZPO01117000.1:44064-56176 GCA_001675575.1 Neotoma lepida | reverse complement strand
CAGTCTAAGGTGAGGCTGGTAGCTGTTCCTAATTCCTCTGATCTCTGTCAGACTTTCACCCCTATCTCTGCCTCTGTGATTTATTTAACAAGACCATTGAGAAAATCCGTCTTACAGGATCCTATCCCTAGACAATGTGATACAAACCACAAATGACTACTGGGAGAAGGGTGAAGGAATCTTTTCCAGAGATGAGTGTCTTATTGGTTGTCTAAACCGTATACACACTCAACCAAAGTGGGTTCAACAACTGTGTTTATATATTTTTGTTCACGTACACAAACACATATCTTACAATAATAAAGAAAAAGTGTCCAACAACTTGAGAGTGGGGAGGGAATGGGAGGTATTTGAGGCAAGGTAGTTTTGAGGGGCTGGAGGGAGGGAAGGAAGGAGGGAAAGTGATGTAATTCTATTTCAGTGTTAACATTTTAAAAAATATTTTTTCCATAAATGAATAAAGCATAATTTATTATTGTATAAAAATGTCTTTATTATTATTTTAACACTTCTATTGATGATCACTTGGCTGCAGATGCATGGATTTTCTTATACATCATTCTTTTCCATTGATGTTGTTAATAAAATTTTATGTGGCAAAGGAAAGCTGTCTGGTCATCTCTCTTCACAATGGGTCAAAATTTGCCCAAGAATGAGTAGATTATGGTAATGAATATTTTCTATGTTACTAATAATAACCTATATAGACTTCTGACAAATAGCACTCTTAAGTCTGAGAATCTGTTTTCTCATCTATAAGATTAAACAAAACCCACAAATATCTAATTTGAAGAGTTTAGAAGGATTATATGAGAAAATTATTATAAAATATTTGGCATATGGTATTTTTTTAACAATCTCTTTTTAGTTCATGTGGGGCTTTAATCTGCAATTGACCCGTTTCTGTCTTTTGAGTGCTGGGATGACCAGTGTGCCTGGCAAAGAGACTTTTTTTAAAAAGATTTATTTATTATGTATACAGAAGAGGACGCCAGATCTCATTACAGATGGTTGTGAGCCACCATGTGATTGCTGAGAATTGAACTCAGGACCTCTGGAAGTGCTCTTAACCTCTGAGCCACCTCTCCAGCCCAGCATATGGTATTTTAAGACTGCTTGAATACACATTTTGTGTCTTTCACTGAGCTATACTCATCTGTATAATGTTAAGATAAATAGGATCTAAATTTATGATTTGCTTTAATGATTGCTTGCAATGAAATATCAGAACTTTAACTTTCTATCTGACACATAGCATACGGTTAGTACAGATTGGCAATTATTCGGTGCTTTAAAATGGTAGCTATTAGTTTTCTTCCCTTCATCATAATGTTCTTCTAGGCTATTCCTGGCAGTCAATAGTGTTTTAAATGGTCAAATAAGAAAAAAAAAAGTTCAGCAACCTAAGAGGGGAATGCAATCAATTTCAGGGGGCTATGTATTGAAAATTTTTTATAGTGTCTAATTTACTCAGTATATGCTGAAGCCTTTAACTTTCCTATGATTCATCAGGGCATATTGGTCTTTGTGTAGATGCTAGATGCTGTAGATCAAATATGATTTTAGTTTCCCTCAAGACTCTGTGTTCAAATTAATGAAGTGTCAAGAGGATCAAAAGTTAATCCAACTACGTAGTTTAGATGAGGAACTCTGGAAACTGACTCGTACTAGATAATATCATTAAAATGAAACCTACATGACTTATTACTAGAGGCTTTATAAGAGGGAGACAAGAAGACACTCTGATATGCATGTGTATTTCCTGTCCTTGCCATGAATATCCTTTGACATTTCAGAATGCCTCAAGAAGACCTTTATCCTTGAGCTCCTGGAAATGTGAGCTAAATATTTTCTTTTATTTATTTTTAAAGTTAGTTTATTTAGATATTTTATTATAACAATTAAATAGCTGATTATTAATGCTCTATAATTCTTCAAAAATCATGTACTTGCTGTTTTAAAATAGTATTGAACTATGAATACGAAAATTCCTGGGTTCTGGGCTTTTCTCTATCCCTTATCAGTCATGCAGTCTTTGGCATGTCACATGTATCTACAAAGAATTTCCACAATTAAAAAAGAAAAATAATTATCCTTACTTCGTGAAAGAGAAAGTGAAGTGTCTGTAAAAACAATTTGCAAATGTATGTTAGTGTTTGAATTATTGTTGATCAAGCACACAGTTTTGAGGAAAGCAGGCAATGAGTGGAAATAATAAGGACCATAAGTTTTCATGTACTAAAATAAATACTGCAATAAAGCCAACTATAAACATGCATGACATTAAAATCTTTCTAATACTAACTTACTGAGGATAGAGATTCCCGTTTGCTACTTTTTATGAAAAACATTTCTAGTTTCCAGATTCCCCAGCAGAAGTCTGTTGTAATAATAAAATGGCTTTCATGGCCTATCTCTTCTGTGAGTCATGTCTAAATGACAGAGTCAAAAGAAAATAAAATACATACAGCACACACACACACACACACACACACACACACACAAACAAAATGTTTCTGTGGCACTAATATGTGTGAAAGCAGCTTCTGCATTTGATGGACGGTAAAAAGAAAACTGACTAGTTTGGAGAAGAATCAGGATTATGTGCCTCTGGCTCTTTGCCCTCTTTTGAGGGTGACTTCACCAAGTGAGTTTTATTCTCTATCACCTTGACACCTTTGAGCTTAAACCAGTCTACCATGAATTTCTAGCCCACACCATATGCCTCCTGGCAGTTTTTTTATGTAACACAGAATCTGTTTTTGTTTTTGTTTTATTCTCTCTTGGCCTTAAAAACAATTTCCTAAGCAACTCTATTGCTATAGTCCACCTTTTATATATAGAAATCACATCTCTGTTCTAAGAAGCAAGACTTGTATGAAATTATAATCTGTTTTGCCTGACAAATGCAGAAACACATTTCTTTCAAAAAATAACATTCAGTGGCTGCTGTCAGTCTGAGGGTTGGCTGAAAAACTATTTTCCGTACAGCATTGACATGCATAGGCCAGTATCTTTCTAACAGTTGACATTTATTCTTTTCATATAACAATATTTCCTGTTCCTTCTAGGTATTTTCTCTCTAGAATCTCTCTCTGGTAATGTTACATATTCTTCTATGGCAAATGTTTTGAGAAATGGCTTTTTTTTCCTGTTCAGTTTCTTTACTTGAGAACAAAGAGAGGGAAATATGTCCTGTAGAAATATGATTTTGATAAAGACATGAATCTCTAA
Organism: Neotoma lepida; assembly: GCA_001675575.1. NCBI lineage: Eukaryota > Metazoa > Chordata > Mammalia > Rodentia > Cricetidae > Neotoma > Neotoma lepida. The sequence continues at coordinate 52,942 of LZPO01117000.1, read as the reverse complement.
GTCGGTGAAAATGTATAGGTGATTAAATATTTGACTGGTTGCAAGTGAGAGGCATTTTCAGGCTTATTTTCTTCCACATTTATATAAAGATTTCCATGGAAAACTAGAGATATTACATGCTCTGAATGGCTATCTTGTCATCTTTCGTGGGTATTAATTTAGTGTTTCTTTATCCTTTTCATCCCCTCCTATTATTTGATTTTAAGCAATTAGGGTTCTTATTAAAAACTGAGAAAATCCTACAATGTGAACGACTGTTTACTCGTATTTTGCTATCCTCAGAGACTTTGATTTCCATTGAGAGTATTATCAGCAGGTGATGAATTATAAGGACAAAGGTTATTGGCATTTAAGTTCAGTGATTTGTCCTGCTTTTTATAAGATCCATGAGAATGGACACCCTGTGTCTGTTGCTCATCACTGTTTTGCCAGTATTAGCATAGTGCTTGAAATATGACTTGCACTTACTGAATGCATTGAATGAATTCCTTATGATTCTGAAAAGAGTATTGGAAAGCAAAAGATGATACTGGCACAGTAGGAGTTTCTAGGAGAAAAAGAGCCATCTGATGAAATGGTAGAATACAAGTGAGATGCCTATATTTAAATTTAGATGTCTCAAATTTCTTTCTCTGGAAGCTTCAGGTATGTGAATTGCAAATGAGTAAAATAGGAAAACATGACCTTCCAGTTGATCTTCAGCTTAGTGTTTCAGATTTTTCAAAAGTATGTTGCTGTGATTTTAGAATTATCTGAGCCTACACCACCTCCAATACCAAAGTCTAAGATGTGATTGAGTGAAACAAATTTCAATAAAAAGCAGAATAAAAAGAGAGCTAAATATATGGAACTCTTATTAATTAATTCTTGTATACTTAATTTAATTAAATTAATTTATTTGTTTTATGATAGTGTCTTACTGTGCAACTCAGGCTCGCTTTGAACTTGCAGTCCTTCTACTCCCTCCTCCTGGGGTTTGTGATTGCAGGAGTGTAGAGCTACTTAAATCTTGTGATTATATATCTTGAAACAGTGGAATAAATATAACACATAAAGATAGTCAACTTAAATGAGAGATGGTACAACTCAGAAAGAGAAGTTGGTTCTGTCATTAGTAATCAGCATTGGTTATGGACAATGATGCTAAAACATAAACCCAATGAGCTAGCTATTTATTTTTTATTTTGAAGAACTTTTAAATCTCCTACTTTTTACCCCTTACTTCCTATTTCCTTCTCCATACTCCTGCCTTCTTTTTTTTCTAGGAAAATACAACACACACACGCGCACACACACACACACACACACCTGTCTCTTATACACATCTAGATGTGTATAAGAGACAGACTTTTTACCCCTTACTTCCTATTTCCTTCTCCATACTCCTGCCTTCTTTTTTTTCTAGGAAAATACAACACACACACGCGCACACACACACACACACACACAGACACACACACACACACTTTCATAAACACCTAGGAAGACCATTTATAATAAGCAGGCTCATTTGCTCATTAGAAGGTTTATAATTGGGGCTGGAGAGACAATTCAGTGGTTAAGAGAACTTCGAGCTCTTCTAATTCTGTTGTTGGCCAAAAGGGTCCCATGGAAATCACTCAAACCCCAGGCTGTTGCCAAAACATTAGGTTTCTCTCCACAAACTGATAGGAAGGCCCATTTCTGAAGACAAAACCCACATAATTCAATGAATATGAAGAGTTTGAGCTGGTGCCTACATAGAACCTTCACTCCATGTTCTAGTGTCTCTGATATGGGAAGGTACTCTGCAGGCTACCAAAAGAAAAAAGTAAACACCACCCAAATGACAAAACCTTTGATCTACAATTTGACCTACCTGAAAAAGTATGCTAGGGCAATGGTGGCACAAACCTTCTGGCAATAACCAACTGATGTCTGATTTGACTTAAAGTGTACTACAAGAGATGGAACCCATACCGGACACTGCTTAGATTACCGAGAATCAGAGTCTAGGTAGCCCAGAGACCTAGGGTCAAACCATATAGCAGTGGTCTAAAGAAAAAAAAAGAAAAAGAAAAAGTAAAAATTGAATGTCTCCTAAGCTTAGATGACCAAGAATCAGAGTCTAGGTAGCCCAGAGACCTAGGGTCAAACCATATAGCAGTGGTCTAAAGAAATAAAAAGAAAAAGAAAAAGTAAAAATTGAATGTCTCCTAATGAAAATTTTCTATATAGTTGTAGATCAGTGTCTTATTCAGCCATCATCAGAGAGGCTTTCTCATGCTGCAGATGGGAACAAATACAGAGACCCATAGCCAGACATTGATCTTGGAACACACAGCTCTAATTGAGCTGTCCCCATCAAATCCTTCTCATCAGAGCTCAGGGAACAACACATAAAAGAAGGCAGAAGGAGTGAAGGAAACAGAGGGTAAAAAGGAAATTAAAAGAAAAAGGCCTTCCAAAACAAAGGAGCAAAGCTCATGTGAAATCACAGAGGCTGAACCAACATGCATAGGGCCTACATGGCCTGTACAAGCTTTTCTACATAGAGAATATAGCTTTAAGTTTAGTATAATTTTTCTTTATTTCTTTTATCTCACACAGTACATCCTGACCACAGTTTCCCCTCCCTCCACCCCTCCCCACTTCCCCTCCAGCATCTGCTCACCTCTGGATCTGCTCCCCTTCCATTTCCCTTCAGCAAAAAACAGACCTGTGACAACAGTCAAACAGGACAAAAAAAAATAGGATGAGACAAGGCAAAATCCCTCATATTGAAGCTGCACAAGGCAACCCAATAAGAGAAATAGAGTCCACAGATTAGGCAAAAGAGTCAGAGACACACTCTCTCCCACTATTAGGAGTCCCAAAAAAGTATGAAGCTAACAGCTATAAGATATCAGAGGAACTGGTGCCGACCCTTGTAGGCTCCGTGCTTACTGCTTCAGTCTCTGTGAACTCATATGAAACCTGCTTAGTGATTCAGTGGGTCATGTTCTCCTGGTGTTCTCCATTCCCTCTAACTCCTACAATCTTTCTTCTCCCACTTCCACCGGGTCCCTCAAACTCCAAGGGGAGGAACCTAATGGAGACCTCCAATTTATACTCTTCTCTCTGTACAACATATAGCTGTAGGTCTCTGCATCTGCTGCCTGAGGAAGCCTCTGTGGTAATGACTGGACAAGGCACCAAACTATATCAGAATATCATTAGAAATAATTTCATTGATATAATTTTTTATTATTTATTTTGGCTGGCTGTGTTTGGTTTGTTTACTACCTTTATGGGACTCTTGAATGTGTAAATGAAGGACCCACTCATGCTTGTGCCTTCTCTTGGGACTTTTTTATTTCTCTATTGGCTTCACTTGTCCAACTTTGATATGATATTTTTTGTTTTAAAATTATATTTTGTTTAGTTATGTTTTGTTGTTATCTCTTAGAATCCTTTTATTTTCTAATGAGAATCAGAAAGGGAGTGGATCTAGATAGGAGAAGAGGTGGGAAGGAACTGGGAGGAGTATATGGAGAGGGAAATATATTTGTATTATACTGTATAAGAAAAGAATTTATGTTTAATAAAAGGAGAAGAAAAGAGAGAATTTAGAGTTCTTACAGAGGATTCATGTTCATTCCTAGTACCCACATCATACCTCTTTTTTTTTCCAGTGCATCCATTGCTTTCAAATGGACTCTGACATGTATGCATTGTAGATAAAGTCATGAAAACACACATGCCTACACATAAGAGTTAATTTATAAAAAGGCCACTACTTGATCTCCTTTGAATCAAACTGATAATTGTTCTACCTCTAAGGTTAAAATATAGTCTGAATAGTTAATCCGGTCTGTATTTTTTTCATAGCTGGAAATTGAACTCAGTGTCTTACACATTCTAGAAATGATTCTTACATCTGAGCTATAGCCCCAACTTCTAATTTATTAAAAATTAATTTTATTGTATATTTTTTAGTTTGGTACTGAAATTTTAAAGTGAAAATTTATGCTGTATTCTTTTCTACATGTTCATGTTCTCATAACTTTCCCATTACTTGGATAATCTATATTTATTATTTTGAGTGATAGTTATGCTTTCAAAATTCTACCCAATAAATATTTTACAAGAGTCCACCGTGATTTGTGAGCTATCCTAGAGCATGTGCAGACATGAATAAAACACAGACTTTATTTTTTATGGAATGCCAATAAGCAAATAATCATACAAATGTGGGTATGATGAAAAGCAAAGGAAAATAATAAGGCTTGGAAGCTTCTACATCTAGTTTTTGGGTAACTGGGGATGAAGACATGGAGTAAAACCAAGAGTTTTGGTTAATAATACAGGATGTTTGTTTTCATACTATTTTACTCAGAGGTGTTTTCAAGATAAGGATTACTGTATCTTGAGTAGGTACTTGTTTATTTATGTTCGGTCTTGAATTTTCAGAGAAATGCTGAGGGCAGAAATTTAGAAAGTAATGGAAAACAAATAATAGTTCTAATTTTAGGTGTGAGCACATGAAGAAGATCCATAAAAAATTGGGAGAGAAGAACTCTAACGAAACAACCTTGGAAAACTGAATATATAGGGGACAATAAAAGGAAGAGTGAAGAAATAAAGTCTCAAAATAATATAGTTTATTTCCATAGCCCTTGGTTGCTCCCCAGAATTTGAAGATAAGACCCTATTGTTGAAGACACTAAACACTTCAGATCCAGCATTGGAGGAATATAACTGGAACTGACCTGGAAACTTCCTCCCTGAACTCAAGCTTTCATATAATACAAGAAGGTGATATATAAGCTGTCAAGGGAAAAAAGCAATCAATAGCCTCCGCCAACTATAAGATATGAGCCATGAGCCGGAACAATGACTGGCACAGCAAAATATATTCTCAATGGTATAATAGCAGCACTATTACCTTGGAGTAACAAACAGCTTCTAATTAGACCTAAAAGAGTATCAATGAGGGGATAATTATTGCCTGGTAATATACAAGCTTAGCCAACTATCCATGGTTGGAGAAGTCATAGACCCTGGAAGAGAAACCACTTCTGACATTTTCTTAAACCAATATAATTTCTAACTATATTCAAAATATTTATCCTTATATACACATATAAGCGTTACTCTCTCCCCTCCTCAAAGGACCTTCATTTCGCAGCATACACAGACTACTACAAATATCCATAACTTACCATGATGCAGAGAATAAATGACCATTGTATCCCCAGACCCCGGATCCCAAGCACCAATTGTTTCAACTACAGTGCAGCTCCTATAACGAAGGCTAAGGGAATATCATGAATATCATGGCAGCAGAAAAATTAGTAAGAGACAAATGATTAGAAAGCTTACTCCTACCGTCTTCTAGACATGAGAGCAATGTCACATGCATAAAATCTCAACAATATATGCTATAATTGATTTTCATCTGCTGTGATGAAACAATGGAGCAATTTAGGGAGGTTTATTTGGCTTCCACTTTCTAATCACTGTCTCTTATCAGGGGAAACAAAGGCAGGAACTCAAGGCCTAGAGGCAGAACTGAAACATAGACTATTGAGGGAATGTGCTCACTGGCTTCCTTGTAGACTTATGTTTAACTACATTTCCTAAAAATTTCAGGACCACCTGCTTAGGTATAGTACTGTTCACAGTGGGCTGGGTCCTATTACACCAATTAGCAACTGAGAAATGCTCGGCAAACATGTCCGTAGGCCAATGGGATGGAGGAAATTCTTCCATTTTGATTCCCTATTTACAAGTGTGTCAGGTTGACAACCAAGATAAGTCATGCCAGTTTGATTTCCTAAACTAGACCCAATTAATGGCAGCACCAATCAGCATACCAAGAGGGATAGAAGAATTTTCATAAGGCCTTACCTCTAGATGAAAAGGTTCAGGTGATCAGATTCTGCTGAGAGAGGAAGAATCAATTTTCCCCAGGAAACCACTGATAGATTACCTAACCCCAAGTAGTTGGCCCTAAACACAAGAACAGCACTAAATTGACTTAGGTTGTGAATATATGTACACAGACTTGTGTGTGTAACAATAATAATTTTAGAAGATGAAGCCATGAATTTGAGGGAGAGTGAGGAGGGAACATGAGAGGAGTGGAAAGGGTAGAATTAGGGTTGGAGATAGAGCAAATACTGTATGGAATACTCAAAATAAAAGTTTACATTTTAAAAGTAAAATAAAAGGAAGTTCAGTGCTATGATAAGAAATATGACAGAAGCTAGACATAGAGGAGTAGTCTTAAAATCTAAGCATTCAGGAGCCTGTAGTGAGAAGATCAGGAGTTTGTGTATGGCCTAGGATATATGATGAGATAATGAGTTCCCAACTAAAAGAAGGAAAAGAAGAAGAAAAACAAATATGGGAACAAAAACAAAAGAGTATAGTTGGACAAAATTGTTTCTGTTTTGTTTTAGGATGAACAATATTGGACAGGGATGAGACTATAATAATATGAGTTTCTAGTGAAGAAAAGTTGGTGTGATCACTTATGATCATATTTTTCCATTTTGTCATTCATTAGGAGTATACATAATTTAATAAATAATTCCAATAAAAAGGTTTTAATTTGCAATTGCTTCAGAGGATTCATTCACATAATTTATATCTGAATTTCATTAAAATCATGGAAACTAAAACACTTACAATGAAGATTTTTTGCATTTTTATACATTTTGTTGAATTTCTAAGGTTTTGAAAGTAAAGATTTTCTCAACCTTGTAGCATTATGTTTCTTTATCTTAAATTGACTGAGAGTGATGATATCTCAAAGTTGTTTTGATTTGNATTTCCCTGATGACTAAGGATGTTGAGCAATGCCTCAAATGTCTCTCGGCCATCTGATATTCTTCTGTTGAGAATTCTCTGTTTAGCTCTGTGGCCCATTTTTAATTGGATTGTTAGCTATTTTGATGTCTAGTTTTTTGAGTTTTTTTATATATTTTGGAGATCAGCCCTTTGTCTGATATGGGGTTAGTGAAGATCTTTTCCCATTCTGTAGGCTGTTGTTTTGTCTTACTGACCGTATCTTTTGCCTTACAAAAGCTTCTCAGTTTCAAGAAGTCTCATTTATTAATTGTTGCTCTCAGTGTCTGTGCTACTAGTGTTATATTTATGAAGTGGTCTCCTGTACCGATGCGTTCAAGAGTACTTCCTACTTTCTCTTCTATCAAGTTGAGTGTAGTTGGATTTATGTTGAGGTCTTTGATCCACTTGGACTTGAGTTTTGTGCATGGTGACAGATATGGATCTATTTTCAATCTTCTACATGTTGACATCCAGTTATGCCAGCACCATTNGTTGAAGATGCTTTCTTTTTTCCATTGTACAGTTTTGGCTTCTTTGTCAAAAATCAGGTGTTCATATGTGTGTGGATTAATGTCTGGGTCTTCAATTCGATTCCATTGGTCCACATGTCTGTTTTTATGCCAGTACCAAGCTGTTTTTATTACTACAGCTTGATAATAGAGCTTGAAGTCAGGGATTGTGATGCCTCCAGAGGTTGCTTTATTGTACAGGTTTCTTTTAGCTATCCTGGGTTTTTTGTTTTTCCATATGAAGTTGAGTATTGTTCTTTCCAAGTCTGTGAAGAATTGTGTTGGGATTTTGATGGGGATCACATTGAATCTGTAGATTGCTTTTGGTAAAATTGCCATTTTTACTATGTTAGTCCTACCTATCCATGAGCATGGGAGATCTTTCCATTTTCTGAAATCTTCAATTTCTTTCTTCAAAGAATTAAAATTCTTATCATACAGATCCTTCACTTGCTNAGTTAGGGTTATCCCGAGGTACTTTATATTATTTGTGGCAATTTAAAGAGTGATGTTTCTCTGATTTCTCTCAGCCCATTTATCATTTGTATATAGGAGGGCTACTTAACATTTCTTAGTTAATCTTGTATCCTGCCACCTTACTGAAGGAATTTTTCAGCTGTAGGAGTTCCTTGGTAGAATTTTTGGGGACACTTAAGTATACTTTTGTATCGTCTGCAAATAGTGAAAGTTTGACTTCTTCCTTTCCAATTTCGATCTCTTTGATCTCCTTTTGTTGACTTATTGCTCTAGCTAGAACTTCAGGTACTATATTAAATAAATATGGGAGAGTGGACAGCCTTGTCTTGTTCCTGATTTCAGTGCAATCACTTTAATTTTCTCTCCATTTAATTTGATGTTGGCTGTTGGCTTGGTGTAAATTGTCTTTATTATGTTTAGGTATGTTCCTTGTATTCCTGATCTCTCCAAGGCCTTTATCATGAAGGGGTGTTTGATTTTGTCAAAGGCTTTTTCAGCATCTAATGAGATGATCATGTGGTCTTTTTCTTTCAGTTTGTTTATATGGTTTATTCAATAGAGCAGCCTTGACGTGAGTGGATATTTGGATGTACAAGATTGGCCCATTAGCCTGAGTAGGGAGTTAGAGCTGAGAAGTTGAGCAGGCTATTGTGCATCACTGCTTGGGGTGGTAGCACTGAAACTAGGTAGCTAGGCCCAGAATAAGAAGAAAATGAGTAGTGTATGAGAAAACTGTTTCATAAATGCACATAAAACACTTTGAGTGGTCTCTCAGTTTAGCTGAAAGGAACTTGAAAAATTAGAATCTTTTACAAAAGATGGGAGTTGGGTCACAATACATATTGTTGCTTTCATTGACACTTTAAAACGTCGAAAAGTATTACACTTGTGTTTTAGTTTTCAATATCTTACAAGAATATTTAAACTGGTAATTATTTAAATTAGTCTTTTGTAAGCCCAAATTTGTTTATGAATCAACAAGATTAACTGAAACAGGAAGACAAATTATAACAAATCTAATTTCTGCAAATATCACACACAGATATTGCATTCTTTAGAATGACCTCTGTGTTCAT
>LZPO01117000.1:31975-43831 GCA_001675575.1 Neotoma lepida | reverse complement strand
CAAAAATAGACATTTTATTTTCTAAAATTTCTGTTAGAGTAGAAAGCTTCTGTTTTGCTTTAATTGTAAAGAAATGTGCATGATAATAAAAACTGATTTGATTCTTTTTCACTGTATATAGCTTGAGAACATTTTTACTGTCTAAATGGAAATTCTCCTTAAACAAAAAAAAACTGGAAAATTGCAAACAAAATTCTTGCAGAAACAGAACAGATGACAAGGTAAGCAACTCTTTACCTCAGCAAGCTGCTAAATGACTATCCTCCCTTCACATATAAGTAAAAGCTGCTCAAAATCTGCCAGGGCTTTATATTTTTGTTCTTCTTTTTTTCTCTTTTAAAAATGCTTCTCATCATTTGCTTCTAAGATTTCATTGTCTTGGTATTGTAGTAGATTTTTCAGTCTGGAACATTTTTAATGTCTGCCAGCCTCTTTTATTTACTCTGCCATTTATTTTTGGAAAATCTTCAGGTTTTTAATATTTGATCTTTTTTAACGCCTCATAGATTTCATCCCCTTAAAATGTTTAAACTGCAAAATGTCAACCAAATTCTAAACACTGGCCTTCATCATTCACTGACTTTTTTTTGACAAATAGCTAGCCTGCTCTATATTTTTTAGTTTTTCAGTATGACCTGTTAATTTGCATCATGTTCATTTGTACCTGAGTTGAATTGTGAGTCTTTCCTTGGACAAATCTTTATTTGAAAGACAGGATTGTTTCTAGAACAATAAACTAACTCTCTCTCTCTCTCTCTCTCTCTCTCTCTCTCTCTGTGTGTGTGTGTGTATGTGTGTGTGTGTGTGTAGCTACTTTTCAAAGCTCTTGGTAACATGCTTTAAATATAATGAACAATTCTTAATGATGTTGAGAAGAAATCAGGTTGCTTGATCTGAGCTTGACTCCATTATTTCTATATGCCATGTGCATAGTACTGGTAATGCAGAGAAGAAAAAGACAATTCTTCTGGGAACTCACAGTTTGGAAATAGATACTGATAGGCAACTAAATCCAATGAAGTTGTTAAGGGGCATAAGAGAAATACGAGGTACAATAGTAACTCATAGAAAGTAGTGAATGTCTATTAGGAAGGTGCAGAAAGTATGTTATGATATTTCAGTAGCTAAGGAAATTGAGATATTTACTCAAAAGCAACAGCACAGTAAAGAAGGCCAGACAAGAGGCTATTCCATCTCTGAGTAATTAAGAAGTACTTGTAATTTTTTTTTTCTGTCATGAAACAGTACTGGAAAGTAATGACAAAGATTTCCTTTCAGAGATCACTGGAAATATATCATAGCCTTTGGGAGCTGATTTCTTTTTCTGTCTTTAGAAGCTGATTTCTCCTTTTGTGCAAATATATTTTACATAAGACTTACTGAGTACAATAAACAGATGAAAATTTACAATGTATAATGGAAATGATTTTTACTATTTTTTTTCTTCAGGAAGTTCATCTTTAAGTATATTAAAAATATCAGTAATTCTTTTGTTCCTGAAGTTAGATTTTTGAAGCATGACAGTGTAATGTGAGCCTTCTAGCAAATATAGTACCACTTAGCTTAAGGAAGACTAAAGGAAAGCAAACTCTCAGTACTCTTTCTCTTTGATGTTTTCACTTAAACTAAAATGTGAGGATTATTGAAATCTTGCATATTTTGGCTGTTTTTCATTTGGCAAGCAGAAAAAAGAGTCTACAGATATGATAATAATTTTGGTAAATGTTATATAAATACATAAGGGGAAAACTCTAACTACAAAACCAAGGCTGGGTTTGATGCTTAAAGAGCAAAGAGAATGTTATTTTATTAATTTTTGCCTGAAAAAAAGAGTTTAAAATTTTTTCTAGTGTTGCTAGGCTTAAAAATGACAGTTCTGCCTTTAGATATTTAATTGCTGTTTAGGTATCATTACTTGAGCAAATAAAATTTGTGTGCCAGACTTTAAGTCTTTGCTGCCATCTGTTGGCTTGCTAAGAAATTTAAATCTGCCTTCTAATGATAAGGGGAAGAAATAAAGCTAGAAGAAAGCTGAATTGAATTTTAGGGATTGTCTAGTTCAAAACCTAGCTTTCACTTTTCAATCACTAACACATTTAAACTACTTTAAGAAACCCAGCCACAATGTAGAAAAATACAACTGTATAAGTATAGAGAGTTAATGCATTTTCATCATATTGATGACACTGGCATCCATTTAAAAAAAAAAGAAATAAAAAACTCAAGCAAATATAGTATAGACCAAGTCAGGACACCTTCCTTTACAAAATTTCACCAGTGAATAATATAGTTAAATATTCCTAGAAAATATCTCCAAAAACTAGCACACACAAAAAACATAGGTTATGGCTGAAATATTTACTATGAAGGTAAAACAAAGGAAGTCATCTTGTTCTTTCTATTTGGCAAAAATGTGGTAAAAAAAATTTGTCTTAGCAACTTTTTCTTTCTGCTTATTTCACTGTATTTCTATGCATTGCATGAGTGCATTTTTGCCAAAAATTAAGAGAATCTTTGTTCAGTATAGAGCATGCTGAATATATGCCACAGAGGATAAGAAGGGGGCAAAAAGAAAGAAGAGAGCAATAAAAAGAAACTAAGAGCAAAGGACAGTTCTGAATATCTTTTCAGTCCTTGCTTGAATTTGGAATTTTAAGCACAAACTCCCTATTCCCCATTTTTGTCATTCTTTTTCCTTCCAATCACCCCTTCTGAGTGTTTTGAATTGCAACAGAAGCCATGCTTTTGGCTTTCTAATCACAATGTTTCCTGAAAAATTCATTCCAACAAGTAACACCAAGGGAAAGCCATTCTCATAACATCCCTCTTGGAAATAAATGTAGAAATCCTACACAAATTTAAAATACATCTGAACTACCTGCAATAAATGTATAAATGTACCTAGAAAAAGTCATGATCATCTACATCATTATCCATGCTTTTGCAGTATTCGCACACAATCAAACAGTATGTAGGCAAAATGGCTTTCAGACTAGACATAGCGTTCTCCTCCTATAGTACTTGATATTTGGAACCTTCACAAAATAACTCAGAATATATTATAGAAACTCAAAGCAGTAAAAATCTTCTGGTGTTTACATCATGCTTGTACTAAGAAAAGTATGATAAATATTCACATGAAGATAAAGCAGTTGTTAGGCCAAATTTCTCTCGGAATTGAGCCAGCACATTTTATTATTACAGTTATTTTAACCTTGAGAAAGGAAATAGAAAAAGTGGTGCTTTGTATATTTTAATAACTAATTATCTATAATATGAGATATATTAAATAATTTTTTACCTAAAAACAAGTCCTGGCTTTATTATATTGCCCAATTATTGCATTTAGAATCACTTTATTTTTTAGGGATATGCAGAAATGAAACACACAAAAGAAATAAATAACCAAAAAAATACACTGTGGCAGCGATTTTGTAGTAGAAGAAAACTCATAAACAGCCAAACAAGTCTTTGAATAAGAAAAGGTTACAGAGTGGTGTTTTAAAACCATTTTATGAATATGTTTAGGTATGTTTATGGAAGTAGGAGAAAAAAATGAAATCCCACTTGCCCTTAAACGTTTTTGTTTTAATTAGTGCCTAATATTACAGCAACACAGAATGGATAATACAAAGTATGCTACTGTTTTTATGATGAAATATGCTATGCTAATGGTTCAACTTAATCTTGGTTAGGGTCACCAATACTACACCACTTACTATGTTCACAACCTAGAAAAAGAGAACAGAGAATTCCAAAGTCATTTGTACAGAAGATTTATAACCATATGAGGCAGTCAGAATAATAGGGAGTATTTTTCCCCTGAATAGAGTAAATTATTCATTATAAGAAATAATTTTCACATGCCATTTTGCTTAAAGGACGGGTTTCTGAAATTCATAAACAAAATAAATGTACATGTATATCTTTATCAAGAAGTGAATGTTTCTTTAAATTTTCAAGATGCTATCTCCTTAACAAAATAAAAAATGGTTTTGTTTTATTATCATGCTGAATATTTAGGTATTACAAGTTACTATGTTATTTGAAAAAGTACATATAAAATGATTTTTTAATGTTAACCCACTAAATGAGAAGAAGAATTCTTAAGGGGCCTTCCCTGCCTATGGTATTTTAGAGGAGCCCTAGGAATTAGGATTCATAATTACCACGCTGGAAAAAAAATCCCCAAGACCAAATCCTTGGTTCATGTCAGGAGAAAGACAAATCTCTCAGTTCTGGTAGCTCGGCCTCACAACTAAATCTAAATATACATATATCTTGCCTTTAGATATTTTCTTTTCCAAAAGTTGTAGTGCTGTTATGGGCAAACTAGAGACAGTTTGAAAACGGATCTATTCCTAGTTCAGGACAAAACTTTAAATAAATTAATCTTTGAAATGTTCTATGTATTGTATCATTTTCTTTGATGGGTAGCATGAATGTTTGTGTTAACTCAATAAAGATACCAAGTGTATTGGTGTCACACTAAGGAATGAAAACACAGACTTCCTCTTGGATTAATTTGGTCATAAATGTGTCAAGTTTAAATTCTCTACTTCTCTCCCTATGCCATCCATCTATCTACCTAAACTTTGTAGTTCCTGGCCTGTTTGTGTCTGTGTTTGACTGGTCCTCTTGCTTTCCCTAAAAACAATATCATTCTCCAGTTATTGAAAAGCACAAAAAAACAGCACATAGGATAGAATGAGTTACTGACTTAACTGATCCTGAAGCACCCAGAAAGAATAACAATACTACAAGTACTCATTATCAAGCTATATCCATGTAGCTTCCAACATTTATCAGGGGTATTTGTTGAATAAAGTTGTTTCCAATCTGTTGGCTATTTACAGCACAAGATTACAACAAACCTACATATATGCACGTCCATTACTCTGGGTCAGGACCATGGAAGAATATACAATTCAACACTAAATCAATGCATTAGTTTATGTTATATTATAAATTTTGCTATGAGGTATTTCAAAAGTTCAGGTTTTTGGTTGTCAAAGATATTTTCATAAAATTGTATCACCACAAGTTTTCAGGGCCAAAGTCAGATCTTGAAGTCAGTTAAGTCAATAATAGTTCTAACCTTAAGTATTGTTCATGTATTTGCCAATACTATCATATGTATATTAAACTTGGACATGTACACAAACACACAGACACACAGTCACACATACAAACACACACACACACAAGAATGTATATGGAAATCTATAGGAGCATATATACACTGCAAGACCAAAGGAGGAAACATATAGTAGAAGAGTTACAAGACCAACATTTGTTGAAATTTACACTTATACCCTAAAGCCCAAGAAATATCCAGAAAGAGAAGATGAGAAAATTGTTAAGCACCAGAGCTCCTTGAAGATTGTTAAGAAATGTATTCATGAAATTGTGGTGATTATATTATGTCCCCCAAAATATTGTGTACCCTAATAAAACTTATTTGGGGTCAGAGAACAGAACAGCCACTAGATTAAACATAGAGGTTAGGCAGTGGTAGCACACGCCTTTAATCCTAGCATTCCCGAGGCAGAGATCCATCCAGATCTCTGAGTTCAAGGCCACGCTAGAAACAGCCAGGTATGGTGGCACACACCTTTAATTCCAGCACCTGAGATCTCATGTCTTTGCTTGAGAAAGACACACGCCTTTAATCCCAGAAAAGTAGTGGCAGGAAGCAGAAAGGTATATAAGGTGTGGAAACCAGAAGCTAGGGGCCTCTTAAGCTTTCAGGTTTTGAGCAGAGTGGAGCTGAGATTCATTTGGGTGAAGACTCAGAAGCCTGCAGTCTGAGGAAACAAGATCAGCTGAGGAGTTGGCAAGGTGAGGTTGGCTGTGGCTTGTTCTGTCTCTCTGATCATTCAGAATTTACCTCAATACCTGGCCTGGTGTTTTCAATTAATAAGACCGTTTAAGATTCCCTCTACATGAAATAGCAGGGCTATTGTCTTAAGAATTCACAGTAGCTATAGTTGGCAACACACAACCTCCATAAGTCCAAGCCAGTCAGTATTCAAGCACTGACAGGGAAAGTGTTCTTGAGGCCTTACATATCTTTGAGGAGCTATTGGCAGTTATGGCCACTGGGAGAGGAAAAATTGGTTTTCTTGAGAGGTGTGGCCCATAGGAATATTCGTGAGCTAGTGAATAGCACTCTACACTCGTGTTCATAGGGGATAACACTAATTGAACTCAATGGCTTATGGAAGAATAAAAGGAAGAAGCAGAGGAAAAGTTGGGAAGGGGCAAAGGGGTAACGCATCAAAATGATTGGGAAGGGAGGAAAAGAGTGGTAGATATGAACAAAATATACTATATTTATGTATAAAACTAATGCAAATGTAAAATATAAAATGTATGTCTAGGAAAATAAAAAGAGATTAAAATAATATTAAATGTACAAAAAGACTATTAAAATTTTTTAAAGTGAAAAATTAAAATCAGTAAATAACATGATGGCTCAAAGAATAATTTTCTGAAAAAATATCCAATTATCTGTCACTTCCTATTACCTGATAACTTTAATTTCTAGAAAGAGAATTTATTTGTGGCTTGATTCACATCCCTTCTGATCTTCGTCTGTCTCATGAATATATTGATAATAGCCTAATGGGAGATACCGACTAGAGAAGGAGAGAAGATTCATGGTACATTAAGTGTGTATGTTTGTAGTATACATATATATACATATGTATATACATGTATATATTGTATATTATATAGGTGCATATATATTTCTGTTCTGTATTACATTTAGTAGCTTATTATGGGCATCTAACTATCTATCTATCTATTTATATTTATATATATATGTGTGAGTGAGAGTGCATGTATATATATATATACATAATTTTTAATATTATGCTAGTTATATCATATATGTATATATACATGGAAAGGGAGAGAAGGGGGGTATAACTAGTGTGATATTAAAAAGTGTGTATGAAACAGATTGTTTAAATGTTTATTTCTAAGTCTTTAATTTACAAATTAAAATTTTTGCAACATAATGGTATACATTTTGTTATATGTATTTATTCAAGAATGATTAACCCAAACAAATATATGCATTAGTGTTTAAGTTTGCTTTCTGTTATTGTGATAAGCACCATGACCAAAAGCAACTTGGAGAAGAAAGGGTTCATCTAGATTACATGTTACAGTCCATCATTAGGGGAAGCCAGTGCATGAGCTGGGAACTGAAATAGAGAATATGGAGCAATGTTACTGACTGAATTGCTCCTTATGTCTTGTTTAGGTTGCATTCTTATACAACCCAGGACTGCCTGCTTAGTGGTGGTACCATCCATAGTAGTGCAAATCAATCATTAATCAAGAAAATATCCCAGAGACTGGCATACAAGCCAATCTGATGGAAGCATTTTCTCAATTGAGGTTCCTTCCAGATGATCCTAGCTTATGTCAAGCTGTCTAGTTGACAAAAACAAAAACAAAACAACAACAAAAAGCAAAACTCTCACCAATACAATCAGCTTATACATACATTTTATATAATGAGAGAACACTTAAAATATATAGTCAGGAATTTTTCTTTTTTTAAATGTTTCTTTTTATTTCACTGTAGTTATTAGGAAATTTTGTACAATGTATTTTGAACATTTTCATCCCTCTACCACCTCCTCACAGATCCATTCTGCCTTCCCCACCAAACCAACTGTGTCTTTTTATTCTTTTTTAACTCATCAAATCCTATTCATGCTGAACATATATTCTTGAATGTGTTGCCTTCCATTCGAGTGTAACAGACTTATCAGCTGCTATGTTCCTAAACAAAACTGACTCTTACTCTCCCAGAAGCTATCAAATGCCAATAACTCCTTGGCTCGGGTAGAACTTTGTGTCCACCTCCACTTTTCAGGCTGGGAATTTTATGTAACTTAAGTTTGCACTGGTCTTGTACATGATGTCCTAATCACTTTGAATTCAAATGTGGAACTATTCTGTTGTGTCAAGAAAAGAGTCATCTATCACCTCCTTCTCTTAAACTCTTTCTACTCCCTCTTCCACAATGGTTACTGAGTGTTAGGAGGAGGGGCTGTGATAAGTCCCACTGAATGCTTAAAATTCTACAATCTCTTCCTCTCTTCACTTTTCTCTTATGAATTTCTGTGTTAACAATCATCTACTGTAAGTAGAGCCTTCTCTGATAAAGATTGATTGATGAATTCATCTATTATGGGCATAACAATAAGTTATTAGGAGTCACTTTAATACTGTATATATCTAGCAGGATAATAGCAGTAGGTTTTCCCCTAAGACCTATCCATGAACTATCTAAATGTAGGTTCTTAGTCCTAATAATATTGTCAGTTATATGTTTTGCCTTGTGGAATAAGAGATAAAACCAATAAGAAAGTTGTTAGGTACTTCCTTGATCTTTGTGCCATTGTTACATCAGTGGCCACATTTTGCTGCACCAATCATTATTAGAGCTCACAGGACTCATAGCTGGATAAGATTGGTAATTACTTTTCTACTCTGATAGCTTGCAAAGCGTCTTTTAGAACTATGAAAGCGAGACAATAGTGATGAACCTTTTATGTCAATAGCAGCTTAATTCCACCATATTCTAGGATGTAAGTATTTGGTATCCTCATCAATAGCACCTTATTGTCAAGTTATCTGGAGTAATCAAGAACAATAACAATTGCCTGTAATGATTGGGAGTCTTTAAGACATCACTGTTCAGCAACACAAAAAGAAGTGAGCAGTTTCTTACACTGGGTTTATATTTGTCAGCCTATAATATCTAGTAGGGATACTGTTATGCTATTATAGAATAACCCCATTTTAACACCATCTATGTATAAATGCAGATATACTTTAGAAAGCTTCTAGATAGTATGTATCTTAGTTAGGGTTTCTATTGCTGTGAAAAGTCACCATGACCACAACAACTCTGAAAAAGGAAAAACATTTAATTGAGATAGCTTGTATTTTCAGAGGTTTAGTCCATTTTCATCATGGTGCAACAAGGTGACATGAAGGCAGACCTGATGCTGGAGAAGGAGTAGAGAGTCCTATATCTTGACCTAAAGGCAACAAGAAGTGGTCTGAGATACTGGGCATATCTTGAGCATTGGAGACCACAAAGCCATCTCCACATTGACATACTTCCTCCAACCAGGCCATACTTACTTCAACAAAGCCACTCCTAATAGTGCTAGTCCCAAAAAGCTTATAGGGGCCAATTTCATTCAAATTACTGCATTCCACTCCCTGGCCCCCATAATCATGTAACAATATCATTATGTGAACTGGATTTAGTCCAACTTCAAAAGTGTGCATGGTTTATCACAGTCTCAAAACTTTTTAAATTCCAAAGTTCAACATCTCTTCTGAGATTCATGCGATCTCTTAAATGTAATCCCCTATAAAATCAAAATTAAAAAAATAGACCACATACTTCCAACAAATAATAGCCCAGGATATACATTACCATTCCAAACATAGGGAATGGAGCATAGAGGGGAAATACTTGAACAAAGCAAGACCAAAACCCAGCTGGGCAAACTACAAACTCTGCATCTTCATGTGTCATGTCAAAACACTCTTCATATCTCCAACTCCTTCCTGCTTTATTGACTGCAACATATTTTGTTTTCTCTTGGGCTGGTTCCACTCCCTTTTAGCAACTGTTTTCAGCAGGTGTCCCATGGCTCTTACATCTCCAAAATCTTGGGGTCACCAAGGCAATCCAACCTTCAACTTCACAGCTTCACACAACAGCCTCTCTAGGCTTCCATCCAAGGACAACTCTAAAACATTCCTAGCTCCAGTGGCTTTCCTTAGTTGTGGAGGAATATTAATTGCATAACCCCTTTTTGCTACACTTAAAGCCATAATCACATGGCCGAAGCTGCCAAGTTCTGCTGTTTACTGGAGCTAGAACATGACCCTCTCATTCAATTACATCTTCATTAACTTTCTATTTTTGATGTTTTTTCCTTCACTGCCTAAGCTTGCCTGTCCTGAAACTGGATCTGTAGACCAGGCTGACCCCAAACTCAGAGATCAGCCTGTCTCTGCATCTGGAGTGATTAAAGGTATATACTACCATATCTGGCTCTAAGTATTTCTTTAATTTCTTTTCCCAAGTTGGAAAATTTAGCTGGATGGGCTCTTCCCCTGAGGTTACCACTCCCTTTATTCCATTTCTTAATCTGTTTGTCTCCTTTAACACAGGACGTAGATCCATTTCACTTACTGGTGTTCCTTTTCTACTAAAATTGTACATTTTGTATTTCTCCTTGTTCAGCTTCCTCCTTTTCATTATAAATCTGTATAAGAATGGCAAGTAATAACCACACAACAGAGTCAATATTAGGCTGTTAAGGGATTTCTTCTGCCATGGGAATTAATCCAAATCTTTTCACATTGGTCTAAGGCAGACGCTATGGATAAGTACAAAAAGCAGCCACATTATTCACCAAAATAGCACAAAATGATCTTTAGATGACATACTAAAATTCTTCTCTTCTGAAACTTCTTGAGCCAGGCTCTCTCAGTTCAAATCACTCTTAGCACCATTGTCTTTCATGCTACTAAAATGACCAGTTAAAGAAGTGCTTAAAGCATTCTATTGCTTTCCTAACCCAAACTTCCAAAGTCCAGATTCCTCCAAACAAAACCATGATCAGGCCTGTCACAACATACCCAACTCCTGATATGAACTCCTGTCTTAGTTAGAACTTCTATTCCTGTGAAGAGACACTATGATGATAGCAACTCTTATAAAGGAAAAACATTTAACTGGGGTGGCTTACATTTTCAGAGGTTTAATCCATGGTAGGAGGCAGGCAGACATGGTTCTGGAGAAGGAGCTGATAGTCCTACATCTTGACCCACAAACAAAAGAAAGTGGTTTGAGACATTGAGCTTAATTTGAGCATAGGAAAATTCAAATCCCACCCCCACAATGACACACTTTCTCCAACAAGGCCACACCTACTCCAACAGCACCACACCTCCTAAAAGTGGCACTCCTATAAGATTATGGGGGTCAATTACATTCAAACTACCACAGTAGGTTTCCATAAAACTTCATAGTCTTTGTTGTTATTTATGCCACTCAGTTTCTCTCTGCTACACTATTTTTCCCTCTCCAACACTAAGTGAAACTTTCCTGGTCCATTATTCCCCTTTAGCCCTTTGTAATATTTCATTATAACACCTCTCCCTTGAAAACACACCCTGTAGCCCTTCACTATTTTTTGACCTCTGTAAGTATTCCAAGTAAAACACATACATTTGAAGATTCAAAGCTAGCACCCAAAAATGACAGAAATCTTGTGAGGTTTGCCTTTTTGGTTATGGGTAATCATATACTGATTGTTTCCAACTTGATCCCTATTTCTACAAATTTCATTATTTCATTTTTTAGCAGTTGAATAATATTTCCATTGTGTCAATGTACCACATTTTTATTATCCATTCATGGTTTCATGTATCTCTATACTGTTGTCATTTCCTGGATATTGTGAATATGGATGAGCAGTTATCTGTGTAGGAGTATATAGATTCCTTTAGGAATATGCTCAAAAGTGAATATATATTGCTGAATATAGCTAAATCATGTGGTATGTCAATTTGTAGGTTTTTAAGGAAACTCCACACTGATTTTCATACTGGTTAGCTAGGTTGCACTCCCAACTATAATTAATAACTATTTTTCTTCACCACACCTCTTAGAATTTTCTGTCGGTTTTTTTTGTTCCTTAGCCATTTTGACTGGAGTAAGGTAGAATCTCAAAATGTACAAAACATCATCTCTCTCTCCATCTCTCTCTCTCTCTCTCTCTCTCTATATATATATAT
>LZPO01117000.1:13508-31950 GCA_001675575.1 Neotoma lepida | reverse complement strand
GTGTGTGTGTGTGTGTGTGTGTGTGTGTGTGTGTGTGTGTATCTGCTGGCTGGCCTTGAATATACTATGTTAGACCAGGCTGGTTTCAAATTAGCAGCAATCCTACCTCTGACTTCTGACTGCTGAGATTAAAGACATTGACACTATGCCTGGTCATTCCAGATTTAGTGTACCACAGTTACCATGTTGTTTCAATACTTCCATTGAATATATTCCTACTAACTGAAATGTTGTGCTCTTTAACTGAACATATTTACAATCCCTGTCCCTTCTTCATGGTTCCCTGTTTCTAATAGTTTGACTTTTCAAGATTCCACTTCTAAGTGCAATAAAATATTTGTCTACTATGCCTGATTTAATTTAGTTGACATAATGAATTTCAGGTATATCCATGTTGCTGCAACTGATAAGAATTCTTTTCATTTTTAAGACCAAAGAGCAGGTCCTCGTGTATATATACCCTATCATTATTAGTTCATCTGTCAATGAACACATAGATTGCTCCTGTATCTGTGCTCCTGCAAGTAGTGCTGCAGTGGACATAGCAGTGCAGAAGTCTCTTTCATAACGTGAGTTTGTGTCTGTCTAACAATTTTTAATTGAAATACATTCAAGTTCTTTTCAGGACATTTTTATAATATGCAACACTTTTTAAAATTATGTATATATGTATATAAACGTAATTATGAATACATGTAGATCTTTCTTTGAAATAGATTTCTAGAAGGACATGCTGGATCAAAATGTAGCCATAAAAATTTTCAGATATTTTGCTTGGAATTTCAATTAATATCTAATGTATTCAGACAAGTATTGATTCTGACAAATCTTTAAGGGATCCTTATAACATTATTTTCCTAAGAATTAAAACCTATTAATTAAAACAGATCAGAGAGGTAAACAAAGTCCATTATTCTATGGGTATCAAAACCATACATGACTTTTTGAAAATAGTCATTTAATCCCTATTATTTATATATAATATATTAATAATTTGAAGGAAATGTAGATGCTCGAATTGTTTACTATGCATATATTATTGTTCATTATCCATATTTTAGAGATTTTAAGCTAGATACATAATACATGTAGTCAATCTTAGCATATTTGTGTTTGGATTCTACTTTTCATAGCTCAGCTGATTTTTATTAGCTTCTATGATATTCTGGAATTGTTGTGTCCTTGCACTGAGGATTCTATCTCAGTTCCTGCCAGTTGATTTTTATGAAACTTTAAATAAAGTATAAAATTAATTTGACTTAAGTCTCCAATTTCATCAAATACAACTGTGTTTGAAACAACCTTTTACTTCATTCACTTGAAATGTCACTTTTGTCATTACTCTGTCAAGTTGAGAGCATTGTTGTATGTGTTTGTTTTTTACTTCATCAGTATTATGGCATTGTGGTATAGGCCTGGGCATTTTAAACAATATTTTGGATGAAAGAGCAAGGAGAACTTCAGTGGAGTGGTGTCTGAGTTGTGCCACAGGACGTTCTGTCTAATTCTATTAATGATCTTCTGCATGAAGCCATCTGCCATTCCATCCCTCTCCTCACTTTTACTTTTCAGGAATATCACCCTCATGTCATTTCACACTTTCTATGTTTAAATTAGGAATCATAATGTCCTACATGTACACAATAGACACTAAAATATCCATTTAATAAGCTAATGAGGCAATCAGTCCTACTGACAGGTAAAGTTTGTCAAAACACTAAAATCAATTACAGTGTTATTTCACCTTGAAGAATTTTTATTGAATTGCTACAAATCAAAAATTCTTCCCTCAAACTCTATATAAATCTACCATGTAACATTACTTTTCTCTGATAGGTATGACATGCTAGAAGCCATTTTCTGCCACCAATTCACTTTAAAAATTATCTGTCATTATTTTACATTGTGCTCTTTGTATGTTGTTATTGCTCTTTTGTCAAAAAGAGAATTGTTCTTAGTTTAAAAATAATGATCATCATCATTATTATTTGGTATTTCATATTAGTCACTCTAAAGGTTTTATCACCCATTAAAATATGGGAGTATTATATTTTATAGACAATATCAACAACTAAAACATTGACCTTTTCATCATTCTAACATAACACATTCATTTCAGTTCTTTCTGAGTGCCTACTCTGAGTAACCCATTGGGAGCAGATGAAATAACCAGTCATTCTAAATGCAAAATATTTTAAAGGTCAGTTATAAAAACAGTCAATTAATGTGATGTCATAAATTGTCATAAACACAAAGCACTAGTTATCATGAAATAATTTTATCTTCACTTTACTGAAAGAAAAAAAGTTAAGGGATGTAACATATTTTGATTTCATGTAGTGCCTAACAGGATTGTAGACTACCTCAGCTTTCATTGGAGATATTAGAGAGCAAAATATTCTATACACACACACACACACACACACACACACACACACACACACACAATTTATAAATATAAGACATTTTGTACTTATAAACCCTTTCTAAAATTTGAAATGTTTCAGTTTTTAATACAATGACCATATTCATTTCTTTTGGAAGTATTATGAATTGAACCTAGAATCTCATGCATGCTAGACAAACATCTTACAGCTGAGCTTTAATTTCAAACCACTGCTGTTCTTCTTTGAATTTCAAGTTCTCTCTTTTTCATATTCTTAATGGCCAGTCAAGAAAAAAATTAGAAATTCAAAGGAAATGTGTATTTTGTTTACAAGTCATCTACATTTTTAAACTAATAACATAATATACAACACTTTATAAGGAGAGGATCTGTCTCTTTTTTCAATTCTCACTGCTATTTATATTTTAAAAAGCTTATATGAGACACCAACATTCCAAATTCTGAATTCATACAAATATATTAGACACTATTTAGTTCACTAAGATTATAGTTTCATAATCACAACATATATCAATGACTAGAGATCTAAATGAAAGTCTTATTGTCTCTTGATTCCTAAGATAGAAAAGTCTAAAAACTTCTCTTAAGTATTTACTTAGCATTTAATCTAATTTGAGAACCACTTCATTCCCTATGGTTCTTCCTTGAAATTTGTTTAATTTTCTAGAGGCAAACATGAATCTTTCCACTAGTATCTAGGATTATCTGACAATTTCATGATTCCTTTTACTGGGATTTGTTGTGAAATAATCTTTTTGTACACTGTGAAAATATGTCATTCTGATTGCTTTAATAAACAGCTGAATGGCTAATAGCTAGGCATGGTTTTCAGGCACACAAGATGTTGGGAAGAAGAAGGTGGAGAAGCCAACCAGACACAAAATGAATCAGACACAGAAAATAAGATAGAGGTAAAAGCCATATGGTAGAACCTAGATTAATAAAAATATGAGTTAATTTAAGTTACAAGAGCTAGTTAGAAATATGCCTAAGCTATCAGCTGAGCCTTTATAATTAATAGAAGGTCTTCCTGTGGCTATTTGGGAGCTGGCAAGCAGTACAGAAAAATTCTCCTACAAACTGGGCCCAATTTCCAGCTATGTATATCCACATAAGACCTGAGAAAGCTTAAAAAAGTGTTCTAAACACACAAAAACATTGACAAACATCACTTCCTAGTCTGGTGTATCTCGTGTGGGCCACAGTACAGAGACACATCTCCAGGCAGTTGCCTACATGCTTGCACTGCCAGTATTCTGTAAATTAAGCCATGTGGCAGGTTACAGATATGCAGTGAAGTGGGTTCAGATGGAAACAAACCTCTAAATAGGTTACAGTGTGTTTAAAAATGTGCATAGTCTTAAGAAATAAAAAAATAGATTTAGAAAATCATGGAAAAAAAGTAAATAGTTTATAAATAAAAAAAGATAATAAGCTATGTAGAGATGGGGAAATATGCAGGGAGTCTGGGTCCCTATTGTGTTGTCTTTAAATTTTTTGATTACTGATGAACAAATAGTAGCTGTTGAGAGACACTGGATTATGGAAACTGGTAAATTAAACCAACCTATATATTTTTAAAATGTTCTAACTTCAAATTAGAAGTCAAAAATATGTTGCATTGGAGAAGAGGTTGTACTTTTTTTCCCACAGGAAATGAAAGAGTATGGATTCATTCCAGATTAGTAGAGATCAGATTTGACCAGGGGAGACTTCCTGAGCATCTTGGCTACAGGCATCAGGGAGGAAGCCAAAAGAGACTACAGGCAAGTAACATGTAAGCTGATCCCTTGACATGGGAACATCTCTGAGATGAGATGAAACATGATAAATCTTGTTGGTTACAGAATCCTCATGACTTATTATTACATGCCATCCTTTCACATGGCATGGATAGAGATTTATATTACAGTTTTATTGTACAGTCCAAATAGACTTTTAAAGTTGACAGATACCTTTTACTGATCAAACATAAAACAAGAAATCATCTTTAACTGACTTGTGCACACTGTACACTACATATTTGTGTTAATACAGATATACATATGTTACCTTTGAAAGTTTTGTGTTTTTAGAACAATGGGACCAGACACCAATGAAAGCAGGTGGCCCAGATTATCCAGGCACTCAGAATGCCTCTATTGCATTTCCTCAAAGTTCTGTATCCAGAACATCTTCAACACTGATGGCTGAGATGGTCCAGCTTCACAGAGTATTCTATCCAGGATTTGACCATTATCCTAATTTTCTCAGGGTCCCCCAAAGTTTCCAGAATCCACAGTCAACAGGAAGCAGTCTAGAGAACACAATTTCCACATTCCCAAGATAAATGGTGGGTAGATTTTGGTCATTCAGTAGGTTACACATGTTTATCATTGTGTAGGGGGGTTGGTTATAAGTTGTTATTGGTAATGGTCAGGAAAAATGGTGAACAAAGGAGATTAGATTTGGAGATCACATTCTAAAAAAGGGTGAGATATAAAATGATAGGATAAAAGGGTAGAATATTTTAACTGTCTTTCAAACTGAAAAAAAACTAGTAGTCTCAAATATTTTATATTGCTTTGGATTTTGGTATATTGATACAAATTTAAAGTTATTTTTGTTATAATTAATGAATATTTCTACTCTTGTTTGAGGTATTACACTTATGCAGCTTATTTAAAAATGTAACATATAATTAAGAAATGTAGGTTAGTAGTCATCTATAATCATCAAACTTGTAGTTATATTAGGTATGTTTTTGAGGTTAAACAGATATATTTTAGATAGATAGATGATCTTCACACACTTCAAACACCTACAGAATATGGCATTTAAGATATTTAGTAACCTGAGGCTATTCATGGCAATGAGACACCTCTGCTCCTGGCAGCACCATCCTAATAATTCATATAAGGATGATGGCCACCAAAGAAACTCCATATGGAGTTTGCTTTCATTATGGCAATGTTAAGCCACTGGGCAAAGAAACTGTCCTTGCCTTGATTGCTGATAGTATGCTGTACAAACTGGACATGCAGAACACATAGGAAAGTAACTGCTGAAGTTTGACAAAACAAGGCAGGACAGTCCTTCAAAATTCCTTCTTCATAGAAAATTCTGCCAGACATTCTGCAGGACACTCAGCAAAGTGACTGCCAAACTTCACCAAAACAAGGAAGGATAGTCCTTCAAAATTCCTGCTTCATTAAAAAATCTGTCAGATGTTCTAGACCTGTAGGTCAAAGATGGATGTGCAAACGTTGTAGAGGAACCATGGGCAACTGTCTAGGAAGTCAGATGTCTTTCATTTCTATAGATTTGGAAGTGGCTTACTCTTCACTTCATTTTTACTCAGGTATTATTATATTCTTTCGTGGTCTTTGATGGAGTAGAAGATAGTAATAATTATAATTCCCCTTAGTTATGGTAGAAGGTAAATTAGGTACAGAGGTTTGGATGTATCATGATAGAATAATAAAGTATTTTCTCCAGAATTATCAAATATAAATGAACTACATATTGTTAATGCAATTCTTACATGATAAATGTTATTATATATATATAATAAATATAAATATACATATACATATATTTACTGTGTTAGAGTTAAATCCTTTTCTTTTTATTTAAACAAAAAGGGGGAAATGTTGTGGAATAATCTTTTTGTAAACTGTGAAGATGTATCATTCTGTTTACCTTAGTAAAAAGCTGATCAGCCAATATTTAGGCAGGATTTTCAGGCACACAGTAGGCTGTGAAGAAAAAGGTGGAGAACTCAGCCAGACATGGAACAAGGCAGACACACAAGATGGAATAGAGGTAAAAAGCCACATGATAGAACCTGGAGTAATAAAAGTATGAGTTAATTTAAGTTATAGGATCTAGTTAGAAACAAGCCTAAGCTATTGCCAAACTTTTATAATTAATAAGAAGTCTCCATGTGGTTTGGGAGCTGGCAGGCAGGACAGAAAAATCTGCCTACAGGGATTCATAGTGATTGGCTAATTTAATCAAGGACAGGCTATTTCTTCCTTTAAGCAGTCTAATATATGAGCCATATGGAGACAGACCAGAAAGTACCAGAATAATTGAAAAGATACCTACAAATCAAGACAGGAATACTTTTCTTATCCAACCTGCTATTAAAACATATTATTTTAATATGAAGTGATATTTTCCAATAGCTAAAATCTTGTTATAATTTGGATTTTAAACGTTGTCCAGTGGTCCAGGTCCTAAAGGCTTATTTCCTAGCTGGATGATATTAGAATATGATGGAAAGTTCAATAGGTGAGATATAATGGAACATTTCAGGACACTAAAGAGTTTCATTGAAAAGGAATAGTGAAACCCTAGTGTCTTCCTCTTCCTCTCATATTTACTGTTTATAAATAAGCACTTGATATGACATAGCTCCCCAGCATAACAAAATATGTCTCCATAGCCCTCAAACCACAAGGACAATTGACAACAAAATTGAACCTCTAAATATGTGAGGCAAAATGAACATTTCTCAAAGATTATTTTGGTATTTGTTATTGTCTTATTTACTCCTCTATTGCTGTGCTAAGGCACATGACCAAGATTTCCCCAGTCTGTGTTCACATTGTTCTGACCAATGAGATTTAAGTAGAATTTTACTCATGGAGTTTTGAAGCCAACCACTGTTTATCTTGAAATAGAGATTTTAGGAGTATTTTCTCTTTTATTCTGAACAGTTGGATATAGATAGCTTAAGGAAAATTAGTAATCTTCTTTGAGGACTCCGACGGTAAGTACTGTATATTGCCTCCCAAGGTTGTGTTGCCTTATGACAACTAAAAGGAATGAATTGTCTCTTTAAGTAATCCTTCCCTATTTACCTAATTTTGTGATTATGAAACCATATTGTTAATTTTATACTAGCGTAAGTGACTAAAAGTTTCACCCTAAGTCACCAACTTAAAATAAAGCAAGCCTAGAGATCTATTAAAGAAAGATTATTAGAACAAGAAAACCAGGTTGTCTGTTGTGAGATTGTATGCCTTTAAACCCATAAAATCTCAACAACTTGGCTGCTTCAACAAGACCTAGAAATTCCAACAACAGTTGACATGTGAACACAGACTGGGGAAATCTCATGATGTCCCCACCCCTAGATGAAACACTATAAGCAAGTAAGAGATGGAGAATTAGTTTTTCTCAAGAATTAGCCATTATTGGTTTTCCAGTAGTTAGAGATTAGTCCTAGAATCATGTATATTAAGACAGAATTGAATAAACTCAGCAGATATATTTTAATGCTTCTATTTATATAGATACGTACCAGCAATGGTTAAGGAAAAGGACGACATGATGTGGGAGTGGTATGGACATTGGAAGTGGAGGAGGAAGGAGGTGGAAAGGGAAATTATTTATTTTAGCTAAGTTAAAAAAGAAGCTTTTAACTTTATCAAATATGAAATTGATAAAGTATGCTATACACATCAAAGTGTATATAACCTGATGATTTTATCTTCACATTTTCATTTGTTACCCCACAAATACGTTTACTGTTGACATAGCCAATGTTGTGATAGGGTGGGTGTATAAGATAAGAGCATGATAATTTGGAAGCAGACACCATCATATTTAACTATAGACTACATTTCTAAGACATTATGAATCATGAACATAATGTTGTTTTATATATATGTATATATTTGTATACATGTATATATAAATTCAAAAATTGTAATGTTTATAAAACATTTAGCCAAATGTCTGAAATAAGTATTAATAAAATATAAAGGTAGAACTGAGACTATTTTGGCTCTAACCTAGGTAGTATCTTTGCATATATTAGAAAAGTATATCATTTCTATGAAATTTTACTCTTCAGAGGGCATGCTTGGCAACCTGTAGGAACCTTTGTGAAATTCAATGTAGTGTGTTTTCCTAGTTGTTGCATCTTTGCACTGGAATTCATAGCTGACAGGTTAAGTGTAGATGCCAGATTTAGCATGCTTTGTTTCCGGGTGTTCGTATAATGAATAACTTGCAAAACATTCAAATGTGTCTCAGCTTATATCCCAAGTAGATCTGTTAACAAATTTCTTCTAGATAAACACAGTATTTTCTATGAAGGGAATTTCTATTGACTACATTTCATTGCTTATATTAAAATTTGCAGTAGAGACATCTTTCAAAAATAAGAAAGAAGTCTCAGGTTCTCTATTTTAAGACCATGTTGCCATAGACCTTCTACTCTATAATCAAAGAAGCACATTCTAAGTTCTAGAGGTAGTCAAATTATTTCAAATTCATATCTATGAAGAGCATAAGAACAGATATCCCAAACTGATTATAATATTCTCTGCATAATGATTTCAGGTATCAAAAGATGGACTTCATTCTCAACTTTATAAAACCTCAAAAAGATGCACTAATTAAGAGTCTGGAGTTTAGCCAGTCTTGCTCTGGGCCCAGGCCTCAGTGCATGAGGGTACCCGGCCAGCTGTAAGTCATGGGTGAAATGGGCACCTTAGCATGCAATCTACACTTCTCTGGGTCTCCGAGGCAGCACTGGTGGAAGCAGCAACTTCAGCAGCAGAGGCAGCAGCTCTCGTGGCCATCATCTCCATGGGCCTTGCTGGGTGGTCAAAACACCAACATGAGTTAGAAGAAATGCTCTGAATTGCATACCTCACCTCAGGAAGAGAACACATTTGCACATCACAAAGGTCAAATGCCTGAGAAAACCAGTAGATGGAATCTACAGGAAGGGAGCAAATAAAAGAAATGCTGGGAATTTGATCCAAAGTGCCATGAAATCCGATAAGCAGATCAAAAACGCCAAGAGAAGACTCCTGGGACATTTTCCATACCAAAAATCGAAAGCAGCAGAATCTCCAAAACTTCCATTCCCATCATATTATTCTACAAAGGCAATGATTGCAAAGTAGGCCCTGAAAAAGCCCCTCAAGATCAAGCACTCTTCTAGGGTAAAGTCTCAAGGGAAAAGGCAACAGAATAGAAAACTTAAAGATTTCTACCAGGTCCGAAGGAGCTCCAGGAAGAGCAAAGCTGAGCTGCAGTCTGAAGAAAGGAAGAAGGGAAAAAGAAAAAAAAATAGATGAGCTGATTGAGAGCGGGAAGGAAGAAGGCATGAAGACTCATCTCATTGATGGCAGAGGCAGGGGTGAGATTGCCACCAAGCAGTTCTCCTGGGGAGATTTCATGGTAGAATACCAAGGAGACCTCATTGAGAACACCGATGCCAAGAAGCAGGAAGACCACTCCACAGGCTGCTACATGTACTATTTTCAATATTGGAACAAAACCTACTGTGTGGATGCCACTCAAGAAACAAATTGCCTGGGGAGATTGATCAATACAGTAAATGTACGAATTACCAAACCAAGCTGTACAACATCAGTGGTGTCTTTCACCTCATCCTCATCGCCTCCAGAGACATTGCAGCTGGGGAGGAGCTCCTGTACGACTATGGCAGCCACAGTAAGGCCTCCATGAAGGCCTACCCTTGGCTGAAGCATTAACCATGTGGCTTCCCTGCCTCCCTGTCACCCTGCCTCCTTCAAAGGACAAAGTGCCCTCAAAGGGAAATGAGTTTTTTAACACACATTTACTCTTAGCTAATTACTCCAAATATTTTTATAAAGTATATTAAAGATAACTTTTCTAGTAGTATTTAAATGTCTGTTACAAGTTTCCAAGGTGGACTTGAGCAGATGGCCTTATATTACCCAAACTTTAATATCTTAGTTGTTTTTCTATCTTTTTACATACAAGTTGAACATTCATGCTTCCCTTGCAGTCTAAGACTCAGCACTGATTTTTGAGAGTGGAGTTGAACATGCATTAGAAAGCTGGGATCTGTCCAAGATGAAGGCCAGGACTTCTCCCTCATCCTACATCCAAGGACAGGTGGGATGGATGTTGCAGCCAGGCCCTGCTTACTGCGTGGACAGGATGTCTCCAAGCTCTTGTTCTCAGCGTCTTGACAGGTTTACACATTGATGTGTATGCATAGTTTCAACAAAAGTTTCACACTAAGCTAGTCTTCCCCTCTGCTTTCTCCAAAGCCAGGGGCTCAGTAAGCTCTGGCCATGAACAGATCTCTTCCACTGGCTTCTGGCATCTCTCGGCACCTCAAAGCCTCTGTTCTGAGTAGTCAGACTTGGGAGGGGGCCTGGGAAAAGTACTGTTCTTCTGCCTGCTGGGGCAAATCTCTTGAAAATGCATTAATTCTTTATAGAAATATGAACCCTGAATTTATAAAAAAAAAAAGAAATCTGGAATTTAGATTCAAATAAATTTCATCCTGTAATTTAGCATATAGTTGATTAGTTTATGTTTCTTTATCTTTCTGAGTACCTTGTGATGAAGGTTTTCACTGGCAAATAAAGATAATTCTGACTCTGGATAGCAGTTACAAACATTACATAAGAATCTATGTAAAGTGCTGTGTAGTTGAAAGTTTCAGCTGGCAGGCTGTAGTCAATCAAGAAAAGGTAGTTCTTTTAATTGAGCACAGATATATGGTCTTAACCATCCAACATTCAAAAGTTCATAGTGCCCTGTATCAGCACATTCCGATCTTCTCTGCACGTAATTTGCTAAAGCTTTACCATGCTATGAAAATAATGACACAGGCCAATGTAAGTATCCCTGAAGATACTTGCCTTTAAAATAGTAACATATGTAACTTGGTATTAGACTTCAAACACCATGCTCTTATGTGAACTCTGAGCATTATAAAATTGCAGCTTCAAATTTTAAAGAGTGTTTTCTTATATCTGTCACCAATACATCAAGGTGTTATGCTGCCAGGAGCCCTGATTGTTGCATAAACGTTAAGCTGTGTCTTTGCTTCATTCTCTTCACAGAGAGTCAGGCACACAAGGAGGTTAAGTGATTTGCCCAAGGCAATGTGTTGTGCCAGTAACAATATTGGGAATTAAACCAGCAGTCAAGCACTCAGGTAGTGGAAAACCTAGATGATAAAGTCTTTTTGTTGTTGCTAGGTTTATTTCTTACCCCATTTCTCTTTGTACTAAGATATCAGCTATACTCTCTCCCTTTATGATCTGGTTCAATGTTTGTATGGCTCTACTAAATCACTGAGGCTTATTGTAGATGAGAGAGTTGGAGACTGCATTTATATAGTAAAAACAAATGGAACTGAGAGTCAGCTCATCAAGGAGTCTATGAGTCTTTCACAATATGACAAAAACTGCAATAAATAAGGCTGATCACCGTATGAGGAACAGTCATTTTATTCTGGTGAGTGATAACCCTTGTATTTCTCTTTCCTGAACTTTACTTTTAGGAGGCATTGTGATAGAAAAATGAATTCTCTCAATCAGCAGCTGAATAGAAAGGGATTCTATTTTCTGTCAGCTATTGTGATTAAAAAAGGAAATTGACACAATGTAAGTATAGTTCATTATTATGTGCCAATAATAATTGAGTAAATTACTCAGTATCAATATTTTTCTAACCTTTCTTTCTTCTTCTTTATTTGCCACAGTGAAAGCTAACTTATATGCAGTTTCTTCAATGCCCATCATCTTCTCTGAAGTAGATTGGTGCTGCCAGGAGCTGACATGTCTCATAGTCATAAAAAAAGAAAAAAAATCTATGTTATTAAAACATTTTAAATGCCATACTCTGTAGATCTCTGAAGTGTTTGAAGATGTCTAAAATATATCTGTTTGACCTTGAAAACATACCTAATATGACTATAAGTTCAATTGTAATGACTAACTACTAACTCTCATTTCTCTATATCCCAATAGTTGGTAATAATAACTTTCAAGGATTGGCAAATTGTATTACATTGTTAAATGAACTGTATAGGCACAATACCTTGAACAGGATTAGAAATATACATACAGTATTTTCTACCAAAATCAATCTCAAATTTCTATCAATATACATAATTTGTATACAATATAGGAAAATCCAATCCAGTGTAAAATACTTAAAACTAGTAGTTGCTTTCTAATAGTAGATTCAATAATCTATCTTTTTATCTTATATCTATATAAAACAATCTCAAATTTGTATCAATATACATAATTTGTATACAATATACAAAAATCCAATCCAATGTAAAATATTTAAAATTAGTAGTTGCCTTTTAAAAAATAGATTCAATAATCTACCTTTTTATCTTATCATATCTATATCCTGTCTTTTTTCTTTTCAGAGTAGGTTCAATAATCTACCCTTTATTCTATCATTTCTATATTTTTTTAGAGTAGATTCAATAATCTACCTCTTATCTATATCCTCTTTTTTTCTATTTCTTTTTTTCTTTTTTTAAACATAACTTTAACTCTAATCTCCTTTGTTTAGCCTTTTTCCTGACCATTAACAATAACAACTTGTAACCAACCATCTTAAACAATGGCAATTATCCAAAACCCATTAAAAAATTACCCACCCTACCTATTGGAAATGTGGGCATTGTGTTCTTAAAATTGCTTCCTGCTGTTTGTGGGTGAAGGCATCTTTAAGGCATCTTTAAGGGATCCTGAAAAGAAAAATTGGGGGTTAATTGTCAAAACCTGGGAGAGGTAGCTGTATCATTATCATTTGTTGTCAAGTCTCCGCATAATGCAAAAATAGAGGGCTTATCTCAAGTCCTTGTTCAAGTAGTGTGTGAGGCTGGGTCATCTCAGCTAGCCATCTAGAAATTGTACTGAGCAGTTTGTAGTGCAAAGCTGATCTTTGGTTAATGTTTGTCAGCTTAGTGGTATTATTATTGTCCATGTGGAATCGTCATTGTGGGGCCCCATCATCATTTTGGAGACTTCAAATTTGCTGTTAGGCGTGGTCATGATTCCCTGCAGAAAACTGATAGAGAGTCTAACACAAAAACATGTATAGATAGCTAAATGAAGCCTTTTTTGAATTAGTTAGTACTCTATATGACCATTAATGTCATTACAAAAGTTAATATATATAAATCTTATAAATTTTAATATAAAATTCATACCTTAATAAAAGTTTAAAGAATCAAAATAGAACCAAAGATTTGTGAGATCAGTGGCAATAGAATTCAGTTTTGGTTTTTTTCTGTCCCGTATCAGATGGCTCTTCTGACATTTTGTATTTTCCTTTTAACAAACATGCTTGGGTTTAGAGAAAGAGAGAGCCATTTTCCAACTCCAAAGCCAGCTTTAATTTTTAACTGAACTGGGACTACATAAAGACCATTTGTGTTATGTGACTGTACAGAAGAACAGAAACAAACACTTAAGATTTATGAAATTTTATATGTCATATACCAATAGGCAAATTTATTCTTTCTCTTGGGACATTTTTTTTTCGGGATGATTTGTCCCTTTTCTTCAGATGTCTCATTTGTCCAGTGTTAATCAGATTCCTTAGTCTTCATTCTCCTGAAAGACAAAACAAAAACCCTTCCCCAAGCCTAACTTTGGGGAGGTTCCTTTTTGACAAGTTGTATCTGATTAAATGAAAAGCATTTGTTAGTGGTATAAGTTAATTTTAAATTGGATGGTCATGCTGATTGATGAACTATCACCTCTTCTAATTAAGAGGTCTCTCTTGTTCACATCAAACCTTTATCAATTTTGATGATATCCATATCTTTTCTTCTCCTATAGAAACAAAAGCAAAACACATTTCATGGTTTCCATTCTGAGGTCAGCACATCCTTAAAATATATAGGCTGATTTAATTCTGTAATTTTTTTCTATTATCCAATGTCTCTCTGCAGCTGTTTTTCCTTTCTCATTAGCATTGAGAAAATTCAAAGTTAATAGAGCATTATGTAATCAATTTCTGGGGGGTTTGATACCCCTTTCTGTTTATTTAGCATATCCTTTAGAGTTAGATTTGATCTTTCTATTACTGCCTGGCCTGTAGGATTATGTGGCATACTTGTAGTATGCTTTATATCGTAATAAGCAAAAAACTGCTTCATTTTACCAGAGACATATGCTGGAGCATTGCCATTTTAATTTGTACAGGTATACCCATGATGGCCATAACTTCCAGCAAATGCGTGATTACAGAATCAGCCTTTTCAGAACTCAGAGCAGTTATCCATTAAAATCCTGAATAAGTATCAATCCTGTGGTGTACATATTTCAATTGTCCAAATTCTGAAAAGTGAAACACATCCTTCTGCTAGATTTTGTTCCTCTGAGTACCCTTTCAGTTACATTCTGCTGGTAGTAGATTTTGATTGTAAAAAGAACAAGTAGAACATTTCCTTGGCTTGTTGCCAGGTAATGGAAAAATCCTCTTTTAACCCCTTACTATTGACATGAAGTTTTTTTATGAAATTCTGAGGCCTCCAGCACATTTTCTATCAATAGGTTATCAATCTCACCATGACCTTGTGCAAGAAGGCCTGGCAGACCCATATGGGATCAGATGTGAGTTATATATAAGGGATTCTTCCTATGCCTGACTATTTCTTGTAACTGAATAAATAACAAAGTTAATTCTGACTCATTAGGGATAAATTCTGCAGGCTCAATATGTAAGACCACTTCTTCAGCATACTGAGAGTCAATAACTATGTTGAGAGTTTCTGAAAAATCCATTAATACCATCAGAGTAGCATATAATTCCAATTTTTGAACACAATTATAAGGACTTTGAACCACTTTACTTATATTTTTAGATTTGTAACGTGCCTTTCCTTGTTTGTTTGCATCTGTATAAAATGTAAGGGCTCCAGATATGGATGTTTCCAGTACAGTACAAGGCAGAATCCAGTCAGCTCTCTTTATAAGTTGAATTCTATGGCTTTTGAGATATGTGCTATTAATCTCTCCCAAAAAATTACTACAAGCTCTTTGTCAAGGTTCACTTTCTGCCCATAATTTGTCAATGTCATCCTTAGTTAAAGATACTACAATTTCTCCTGGGTCTATTCTTGCTAATTGACAAAGTCTCAATTTTCCTTTTAAAATCAAGTCAGAGATCTTTTCCACAGAAATTTTTAAGTTTTTACTCTGCTTGTTTGGTAGAAATATCCATTCCAATATAATATCTTCCCTCTGCATTAAAATTACTGTAGGAGAATGCTTAGAGGGTGAAATAACCAAAATACAATCAAGCTTTGGATCCACATGATCAACATGTGCATCATGTACTTTCTTTTCCACAATGGCCAGTTCTCTCTCAGCTTCAGCTGATAATTCTCTTTGACAACTTAAGTCCTTGTCACCCTCTAAGGTTTTCAAGTAATTACTCAATTGATCATTTTTTACCCCAACAACAGTCCGTAGATAAGAAATGTCTCTGAATAATTTTTGAAAGTCATTAAGAGTCTGTAATTAATCTCTCCTAATTTGCACCTTCTGAGGTCTAATTTTTTGTAGACCTATTATATATCTTAAGTAATTAATAGAATCTCCTATTTGTATCTTTCCAGGAGCAATTTGTAATCCCCAACAAGGCAAAATTTTCCTACTTCTTCAAACATTCTTTCTAAAGTATCTGTATTTGAATGAGCTAGTAAATAATTGTCCATGTAATGATAAATTATAGATTTAGCGAATTGTTTAAGTATTACTTCCAATGGCTATTGTACAAAATATTGGCACAGGGTTGTTTTTCTTGTATTGAGAAGAAACAGTCTTTTAAATCAATAACTATAAGAGGTCATCCGTTAGGTAACAGAATAGGCAAAGGAATTCCAGATTGTAGATAGCCCATTGGCTGAATTACCTTGTTAATTGCTCTTAGGTCTTTTACCATTCTCCATTTACCAGATTTCTTTTTAATAACAAATACAGGAGAATTCCAAGCTCTGGTTGATTCTTCAATATGCTGAGCATTTAACTGCTCTTGTACCAGCTCTTCTAAAGCCTGCAGTTTCTCTGTTGTTAAAGGTCATTGCTGAACCCATACAGGCTTGTCTGTTAATCATTTTAAAGGTAGAGCAGTTGTTGTCTTTGAAAGATCAGCAGTTGTTGTGCCCTGTTCTTGTACAATCTGGATGGCCTGTGACTGCTCT
This sequence comes from Neotoma lepida, assembly GCA_001675575.1. Lineage (NCBI taxonomy): Eukaryota > Metazoa > Chordata > Mammalia > Rodentia > Cricetidae > Neotoma > Neotoma lepida. The sequence continues at coordinate 15,571 of LZPO01117000.1, read as the reverse complement.
TTATAGTATCTCCTAATATTTCTCTCAGAAACATGTGTTAGTTTATGGTTTGTTTCTGAGATTGGAGGAATGTTAATCTGGGTATTTCATTGTTGTAATAGATCATGGCCCCATAAATTCATAGCTATATTAGACATATATGGCTTTAATTTTTCTCTCTGTCCTTCTGGCCCTATACATTTGAGCCATCTTGCTCTCTGTTTCACTTGAGATAGTGTTCAAATCTCCAATGGCTGAACATTTACCTCTTGAAGAGGCCAATTTGGATGCCAAAATTCTGGTGCATTTATTGTGATGTCTGCACCTGTGTCTACAAGACCCTCCAAGAGAATGTCATTTATTCATATTTTTAATTTTCGTCTTTGTTCATTTATAGAAGTTTGTCACAAAATTCACTTTATGGCTTTTCCTGAATTTCCTGTTCTCTCTGCTATAGCTGTTCTACCACCCTGAGCAGTATGGTTTTTTACAATAGGCATTTGGTTATTTAATTGTTCTGAGAAGGGGTTTCTTCTATGATGGCAGGAAAAGATTGAACATAATTTGTTGTGGGGACCTACAAGAGACTCCTCAGGGAGTTTCCCAATGGCAAAGACAAAGTATTACCTTGTCTGTCCCTTGTTGATCTACATTTGTTAGTCCAATGTTTACCTTTACCACACCTTCTGCATAATCCAGAAGGGAATGGTGTTCTGTTGCCATTATTCCTTGAAGAAAAGCCCTGTTTACAGTCCCTTTTTAGGTGACCTTATTTACCACAATTAAATCATCTGATATTATTATTTTTCTTTAAAGCTCTTGAAATCAACTCTCCTATCCACATATCATCATGGTCATGAAACTCAATATTAATTGTGTCCTTGATCCAATCCTACAAGGGTGCTGATCTGGCCTTTAATGACCTGATTACCCTTTTGCATGCTGCATTCACGTTCTCAAAAGTGAAAGATTCAATTATTATCTGTCTAGCTTCTGAATTTTGTATGATTCTATTTACTGGTGAAGACAGCCTTTGTAATAAATCTTTGAAGGTTTCTTCAGGCCCTGTATTACTTTCATAAATGACTCAACCTTTGTTCTTGCTTCCTCAGTTCTATCTCACACATTCATGGCTGCCATGTGGCATAGAATTATGGTTTGGTTATCATATAAACATTGTCTTTGTATATCAGCATAATTGCCTTCTCCAGAAGCTGGATCCTGGGAAATTTCTACACCTCTAGTCCTACATTGTTGTTCTATAGTTTTAGCCTCCTCTTGCCACCAGGTTCTCCACTGTAACTGTGGACCAGCCTCTAGGACAGCTGTAACCAATTCTTTCCAATCCTAAGAGATAATTCTATTACAAGTTGACCATGAGTTTAACATCTACTTTACAAATAGAGAATGTATTCCATATGATACTATAGTTTCTTTAAATCTCCTCAATTCTAACATTTCCACTGGAGTTCAATTAGCTCATACACACCCTTGAGCATTTGGCAGTTCCTGTAAGGTTACTAGGTAGATTAATGTTTGCCGTATGGTAATATGAGATTGTTTCTCTGTAACTGTATAATTCAATCCTGAAATAGGTTCACCTTTAAATTCTTCTGTCTGGGTCTGAATTTCTCTATAATTCATTTTAACAGATTTTTCTAAAGCTTTTAGCTTGGCACTCAAATTCACTAACCTTTTTAATGCTAAAATAAAAATGATCAAACACATAATATTCATAATTGATGCTACATACATCCCATGAACATTAATTACCATCTCATTTAATTATTCCATTTTCAAACTGCCTAATGTATTATCAAACAGAGACCAAATTCCTTCCATTGTAAAAATGTTTCCCATTTTTAATACGGGAAAAAATCTCTTTTTACTAATTTCTCTCTTTAAGATATCTTAATTGACTTACCAAGTCTGTCATCTGCGTAGAACAGTATAAGTCCAAGGGAATTTCAAAGCAGCTACCTATTGTGGTAGCAGTCTGAGATGTGAATCCAGAGAGAACCTACCACTCACCAGGAGAGAAAAAGCCAAAGAGACTCCAACCCACCTGGGGTGGCGATCTGGCC
>LZPO01116999.1:470799-482856 GCA_001675575.1 Neotoma lepida | reverse complement strand
TCTGAAACACTGTGGTTGTGACAATACTGAGAAACTGGGGTTTCCAGAACTTGTCTAAACAGCTGGCACCCCACACACAGGAAGCCTAGTATACACCAGGAAGATAAAGAGAAGGGGAGGATCCCCAAACACGCCAATCAGAGTGCCTGGGCTCCAGACCTCCCTGTAAGACGGTGAGGTTATCCCTGGGCCTGGCACACTCTCAAGCTGTTCTCTCTGATTTGNTGTAATTTGCTTCACACACCCGGCAGGGAGCTGGAAAAGGCCTACCAACACTGAGGAAAAGACACAGAGGATGTGAATCATCACTTCTTGCCTATAGGATGACAAAGGCCAAAGGACAACTAATGGCCATTGAGGGAGGACAGTGCAAAAACAGTGTCTCACCAACCCCACAAGCAGCAACCTGGCAGCTCAGGCCCAAAGCCTTGACTCTGAGTCAAACATATGGCCAAATTTCTTTACAGGGGAAGATATTATGTTGTTGCTAATAAGAGTAAAATGCCTACACTTGGCCTCAGTGTTCATCGAGAGAACTGCTTATCTGTAACACCAGCAAGTGCATTATTCTGTAGTTATGAAAGCTAAGAGAAACCTATATTCATTATCATGTAAAAATGTTTACAATATGTATTATTTTTAAATGCTGGCTTCCAACCACTTGGCATTAAACACACTGGAAACAGAAATTCCCAGGTGGGTAAAAAAAAAACCCTATAGATACGATGAATATTCTACAAGGCTGACTGGCAGCTTCAAGCTTTGTGACTGTGGAGAGCTGAAATGCCCCAGATCCAGAGCCAGAATTACCTTAGACTATCTTTAATCCCCTCAAAAGCCACCTCACCTACCTACTGTATATGCCTTCGCAGCCTTTTAACTACTAGGTCAACCCTTTGGAAGGTGTAACTTAACTGACCACTGCCTTCCACCAACCCCAAATCCAAGAATGTCATCAGACAATAGCATCTGAGACTTACAGTAGAGCTCCACCCACCTGACTGGGCCTACCTGCCTGGCGCTACCACAAATGTGTTAGGTAAATGCCTTAGTTAGTAACTTTGTTCTGTGACAACAAGTGCTTGCTTAACTGATTCTATGCTTAAACATGTTACTTGAAGCAACCCAAATCCATGTTCCTAGGCTACCTGGGCCACTCATATTTGGCTCATAATAAATGATTTCTTATTACCGCTGAGTTAACCACTGTGTTTTGTGTCAAGGTTTTGGCATCCAATGTGGGGCTCCAAGGACAAGCCTTGAACAATACAATACAGAAAGAACAGGATTGGTGTCAGGTACCAGCATGGGCCTTTGTGCCTAAGCATCCCTGCTTCCTTGTGTGGATTTTGATGAGTTCTTTCTAATAACCCAGATAACCAATTTGCTTTATACAATAGTCCACTGGTTTATTCTGGGATGGCTGTTGGTTATTTTCTGATTTTTTTTTCCAGAGAATTATAGTTGTTTTGGAATATCCAGCAGAGCAAGTATCTGAGAACATTCAGCCTTCTCTCCTGCCTTTCCTCAAATAGATAATTGTGTTTTCGGTGTCTTCCCTGTTACAATCTTGCTCATTTTTAGTTTAAAAACTGAACAAATGCCTGATCATCAAAACACAAAATATCATCAAAACACCTTGTTCCCTCCAGCCCAACATGGTAGAGGTGTCAAGGACAAGCCCCTGGAATGCGCAACCGGCTCACAGGAAGGTTCACGACAACATAGACCCTTCTTGGGTTGGATGGAAACTTAGTGGCTCAGCCAGCCACAAAGGCAGACATAAAATATTCAAGGCAGACAACAAACATTCTATGTTTGAGACATTCTATGTCTCAAATCCCAAGATACAGTGGGAGGAGCTAACCTTAGTGTGGGAGTCAAGGAAGCTAGATCCACGAGCAGCATACAACCCTGATAGAAAACACCATTCCCTTCAGCTAGTACAGAAGGGTTGACATTCTCAGAGAATGAAAAAGACACTAAAATAGAAGAGAAATTCTAAGAAGAGGGTCAGATTAGGGGGGAAAAAATACCTCTTAGCACTTCAGCTGGTTTTACATCTGATAATTATGTTAACTGAACATCCCAGTGCTTTTAAAAATAAGGACTACTTGACATTCTCAAATCCTATGTTTTGTTGTATGCATGGATGGATGCGTGCAAGCGCAGCATGAACTTGTGTGTGTGTGTGTGTGTGTGTGTGTGTGTGTGTGTGTGTGTGTGTGTGATTTTGGGATAGGGCTTCTCCTTGACCTGGACCTCAGCAATTAGGTTAGAGCAGCTTGTCAGTGAGCCCCAGGGACCTTCTCTTCTCTGCCGCCCAAGCACTGAGACTTTTACTAAGTTTAAACGAAGGCCCTCACTCCTTAGTCTCACCTGTCCTCTGACCCAGCTTCTTCCTCCTTCTCTATCCTTCCCATCTACTCTTTTCCAGTAACCCCAAGTTAGGCAAATTGTTTCAAAAGAAACAACAGTTATTGCGGCTTTTAAGATAAACCCTAGTGGAAGAAGTAATCCTGGTACTATCTAAACTCACTGGGCAAATCTGGGCAGAAAGCTGCACCTAGGAGGGTCCCTCACTGGGATTTGCTGAAGAATATCAGAGAACTCTGCTGGCAAGATTTTCTGGCTTTTACCAAAAATCTTCATTCCTAGGGTTTCCCCTTTCTGCCAACTCACTCTTAAAACTGGGAAAGAAATTAATCTAATCTGTATAAGTAGCTTTACCTTTTGATCTTTTTTGTCTTTTACTGGGTGATGCGTTATATCTCAAAGACATCAAGATGTAAAGTGTTTACCTTGTTTTTGCTGAGAGCAGTCTGCTTTATTNTAAATATTATATATTATGAATATATAAATAAATATTATATATCCATTATGTGTTCTTTAATCTGGGCACATGGGAATAACGATTTCATGTCATTGTTTATGTGTCCTTTTGCTGCTGGCCCATTAGTCTGTGTCTGATCTAACAGTCTTGTTTGAGACTACAATATAAACATTTCCGGCTTTTACCTAACTATCTGGGTTTGGATTTGGAGGTTTTTGTTTTCCTCTGCTTCCTGTAAGAAAATCAGTAAGTTGTTATCTCAAGCCCATTTTATCTAAAGGACAAACTTACAAGTTAATTATCAAGCTGGTTTGGAAACAAGAAAAGGAAAACAAAAGAGAATCTTATTTATTTACTCATTTACCTATTGATTTTGAGACAGAGTCTCATTAGACAGCCCTGTCTGGCCTGAAATTCACCGTGTAGACCAGGCTGGCCTGGAACTCACAGAGACCTACTGCATCTAGGAATGGCTTGGTCCTGGAAACCTGACTGAAATGACAAGAAGATGAAGAAATCACAGACACACATACAGAAAAGCTGGGATCAGGCAGACTGTTCTCACCTTTACAGAGCTGCACCCACTACACAACATCCTGGAATGTATTAGATGCAGCACAGCTGGGAGAGTCAACTAGTCTTTGAAATAGATGTCTGCAGGAGAGTAGTCTCAGCTTTTAACATCCAAGAGGAGAAGCTGTGGTTGATGCTTTCTGTACACTCTGTCAACATTTGTACATAGACCAGGGGAAGGCTTTCCCAATTCCCATGGGTCTGAGGATTGGTCATTATCAACAATAGGTATTCACTCAGGATTTCATCCACTGCTTGTCGGGATAATCTTTTTGTACACTGTGTGAAGATGTGCCTCTATCCTTCCTCACCTGCCTAAGGAACCTTCTGATTGGTTAATAAAGAGCTGAATGGACAGTAGGTAGGCAGGAGAGGATAGGTGGGACTTCCAGGAGAGTTAGGAACTCTGGGAAAGAATTGGAGGCCTGGGAGTTTTGACAGCTAGACTCTGAGGAAGCTGGATGTATGGCACTGGGGAGAGGTAATGAGTCACGTGGCAGAATGTAGAGTAATATAAATGGGTTAATATAAGTTTGAAGAGCTAGTTGGGAACAAGCTTAAGCTAAGCCCAAAATTTCACAATTAATAAAAAAATCTCCATGTTATTATTCAGAAGCTGGTGGTTTAAAGAAAGACCTGTTATAACTGCTTACATATTCACTCAGGCCTTTCTCTGCTCCCCACAGAGATCTACCTGTGCTGTCTCCCAAGTGCTGGAATTAAAGGCATGGGCCACCGTGCCCAGCCACAGAAGAGACATTTTTTAAATCTAAGTAAAAACGACAACAGTAACAACAAAAGGTTTTAGAGTTTAACCAAACAGACAAATGATCTTAATTTATTTCATTCTGTTTCTAATTTAGATTCCCAATCATTTTAAGTTGGAAAATTAGTTTTGCTGTGTCTTACGACTAAGCTTTGACATGAAAGTCATAGTAAATTGGCTTACTGGTGGTATATATAGTTTCTGTACATTACACTTATATATATATAATATGTGGTATGTTCACACAATAAATTTTCCCCTGGAATGGCTTAATTCAAATTGGCTTATAAAATAAATTAGTGCTCACATAAAATTAGCTTAAATTCAGCGACATCCATTGGTGGAGGACTGACAGTATAGTAGCTATGTCTGAGGACTCCAGATCCTGGAGTCACTCATTCTGGACTCAACATCCACAAAAAGGAAGAGGGAATGCTTGTGAACATGTCCCGCCTTGTGCTTTTCAATTTGCCAATTTTTAAATTTAATTTTTATTAATTCTTTGAGAATTGTGTACAATGTGTTTTGATTACATCCATTCTCTCCCCCAACTGATCCCAGATCCAACCTGCTTCCCTACCCAACCAACTTGGTGTTTTCTTTCTTCTTTCTTTCTTTCTTTCTTTCTTTCTTTCTTTCTTTCTTTCTTTCTTTCTTCCTTCCTTCCTTCCTTCCTTCCTTCCTTTCTTCCTTTCTTCCTTTCTTCCTTTCTTCCTTTCTTCCTTTCTTTTTCTCCCTTCCTTCCCTTCTTCCTTCTTCCCTTTTACTGATTGTATCCAGTTTGTACTACTCATATTTTCTAGGATGTGTGGCCTCTACTGAAACAATTTAGAAATTATCGACAAGAACTGTTAATTTCATTCCTAACTTAATGGACATTTGGAAGCTGTGTCTCATCAGTAGTTCTCAACACCTACAAGGATGAGGTTTGAAGCCAGAAGTATTCATTCTAGCCCATGGCAATTAAGCACTCCTGGCTCCTGCCGCTGCTAGAATCTGCCTTAGCTGTCTTCAGCTTCCTGTGTGCTGCAGTGTATATATGTACATGGCGGCGTAGATGCATTTTATAATCATACATATGTAGACACACATCTGTCAAGAAACGGCTAAAGAAAGTTGCTTTAATAGTACCCTCTGGCTTCTTGGAAGACCGGTGCAAATCTCTTTTGGAAGGGAAAAAAATCCATTTTTTCTGAGAAGGTAAAATGTTTATTAAATGCAAATGCTGATATCTGGTACCTAGGAAAAGTGACTCANGGCATGTGGAATTTCTAGATAAAAAGCTTTCAAGTCCGAGGTTTCTCCAGATAAGCCCCTATCAGGGAACTGGCGCGTGAATGCGCTGAAATTGAATTACTGTACAACAGCAATTACTTTCCACAGCACGGCTATAATAGGAATCGGTTCCACAGCGAACAGCAGGTAGCCAGAGGAAGGAGACCTGAACACAAAGTCTAGTCTCCTTTCGTTCCTCCAAGAAGCNAGCGTGCATTCTTAAGCAAAACACTTTTCAAGTGCCCAATTTCTCAGTTTACCAATGGAAATCAGAAAGCAAGAGCAAGAGGATTAGGTTTATTTACAGCAATGAGCTGCGAGTGGTCGGGGGGATTTATTAAGTATCTCATCCGAAGGTTTGAAAACAACAAACTCTTCATTTCGTGAGTGTAGTTANAACTTGTTTCTATGTCTCTTCCCAGTTCTCATTGAAGTTCATTCTGTCAGATACTTCAGATTACTTCAACAGTCAATTAAATACTTATGTTCTGCTTGATAGTCTACCAAAATATGTGCTATCTTTTCATGCTTCCCTACCCTCTCTCCCAGAGATGTGTCTAAGTTTGTGGGTGTCTAAGCTCTGTAGGACTCAGCATAAAGCCCACCCCAACATTTGCAGAAACCAGGACCCCTGAGAAAATGGGGGGAGGGCTGCAAGTGTGCCCAAATCTAGAAGGTAAAGGCAGAGTGTCTCCTCATGACCCAAGGCAAAAGCCGCTCTACAGATGCCACATTTCAGAAATGAGGGTGTACCTAAGNATCACAAATTCTCCGCACTGGCTCTGCCTACTTAGAGTTCCCTGGAGCTAGAGCAGATGCCTCCAGGGGATTGACAGGTTTGGCTTCTCCCAGTAAAGGGCCAGATTTGAAAGACAAAGGCTGGTGGCTACCTGCCCACATAACCAAGACCAGGTAATGGCCTATCCATCGCCTTCTTCCTCTGCTCAAATCAGGGTGCTTTTCTTACCATCAGCTAGAGGAGCCATGCCAAATTTGCCTTCTGTCAATATCTCAAATAAGTTCTGACTTATGTCATAGACAAGCAGTCCAGGTGTCACTTAGGATGGCCCAATGGGAGTATGCCACTGGCAGGAGACAGGNNCATATTATTTCTGCTATATTTCTGCTAAATCCGGCGTTTGGAAAAGCTCCTTGAGATGCTAATGAACTAAAAACAAATTGATTCCACTTCTTGGCCATTCAAAAGAAGTAGAAACTTGATATAAACTGCTCAGCAACATCCATTGAGGGCTGGGTAGCATGTACATGTTTGAATAGAGAAACAGGGACATAATGCCTTACCCATAACNGCTATATACAAAAGCAAGCGGCAGCCTTGCTCCTTCAAACAACCTGGAGCTAGCCTTTGAGTGGATTTACAAAAATTATTCAAACTACCCATGGCATTAAAATTTGCTAGAAAATAGAGTTAAGAGAAGCTGTCATAATGATGGCACCATTATGTTAATGGCAATTACGGAGGCTAAGGTTATTTATAATTTGCTAGTCCGGAAAAAAAAAAGTTGCATGTAGTCCATTACCAGCTGTATGACAGAGGTTATATAATGGGCAGGCCACTTTAGGTTTCACATTTACCTCAGACATCTGACGGGCAGAAAATAGGACTTTCTATGATAGGATAATTGCATAGTGGAGAAGAATTCAAATCGGGCCTGAGCATGATAAAATCGCTCTGATTCAACTAATCACTGGGCAAAATGATGGAGGAGAATGATGAAATCAAGCCAGAGAGACAGAGAAAGAGAACAATATTGTTCAACAGCCCGGAGATGACAGGCTGTGTGTGTTAAAGGGCTGGCTTACTGGAGTCCCATCTCCCCAGTGCTAATAGGATCTACCTATGAAAGCTGGGATCTACCTATGAAAGCCAAAGGCAGCCTACGGCTCTGGACAGCTTCAAGGCGCTCCACATACGTCAATGGTAATTTTAATATTCATTGTTGCTTGCAAGCCAGATTTTCCTTGTATGTGTTCTTAAGTCACAAGGATGAGTGACATCGGACCAAGAAGCATGGGGCACCATAAAGCGTAAAGGGAGGACCCCAGGACTTGGACCCCAGGGTTTGATGTAAATTACTAGAGGTGCGGCAGGGGAGTTGGGGAAATGACAGTCCTAATATCTGTTCTGTTTCCAGCCCGCTGTCCATTTGATGAGATTCCNGGCAAAAGAGCATCCTCCTTTCAGACTGGATCATTCTAGTGAAGTATTGAGAGGGGTAACTCCAATGCAAACTGGAGATCTNNGGCTCCTCCAGTGCTCACAGACCCCAAGAGGAAGCTTCCTGCTGAGGAAGCAAGGTGTCATTACAATATGAAGAATCCCAGGAAGCAAGGTGTCATTACAATATGAAGAATCCCAGGAAGCAAGGTGTCATTACAATATGAAGAATCCCAGGAAGCAAGGTGTCATTATAATATGAAGAATCCCAGTCACGACTTCCTTGGCTCCAACATAAGCCAGCAGCTCATTCTAGATGCCCCATGGCTTTTAACTGCTGCGACAGAGGTGCAAGGGTCACAAGGGGGACTGGGCCAATCTCAACTGTCTCCAGATAAAACCACTGGAAGCTAAAAGTTAGTGGGAAAACATTGCCTAGGAGGCATGAAGTCCTGGATCACTAGAACAACAAAAATAAAAAGCCTATAGATGAGAACCACATAACTCTAGACGTAATTCTCAAGATGCAGCAGCATCCAGTTTGCTTACACAGGGTCTGTATGTGTATTTTAAAATACGAAAAATACGCATTTCAGAGTGTGCGGGCTGGCCATATCCTGGGAACATTTCAATTCAAACAGGACAATTTCGTTTTTCTTCTCAAAGAAACAGCACCAGCCATATCAAATAGGTTTTTTTTTTTTTTTTTNACTAATTTAAGACAAAATGGTTTCAAAATAGGCAATACAGAGAGGCTGAAGCCAACTCCTGCTTCCTCAGGTCCCTATCCAGGTGCTTCTTGCAGCCCCAGGATTCTTTCTCTATCACAGGCTCACAAGATGGAAAATCCTTATCCAGAAGTGCATGGAGTACTTTCTGTTTGTCAGGCGTTAGACTTTGCAGGGACATGCAGCACAGCTGTACGCTTTCCTTGAGGAGGCAAAAACTAAACCCACTGAGCCCTGGAGTGGGACCTGGGCAAATGACTTCATGCAGCTCAGCCTCTTTGCTCGTTTCTAAGACAATGTTAACTCCTGGAGTTGACACTAAATGGCATAACCTCCTAGCACCAGGCCAGGTGCGTCCTGAGCTCAATAAACCCATAAGCACATACTCTGCATGGCTCTAGGGAGGTATAAGAGGAAAGGAGATCCACNGGGCTGCTCAGCTGTCCTCACCAGCTTCCCACTTCAGAGCAGGACAGAAATTCCGGTAAGTATGTCTACAGCCCATGTTGCACACACTACAAAGGGTCAAGGTCCTGGATATGGTGCNTCTGCCAAGGAGCACCCTACATGTGCACTCCCTCAAGTGCCCCAAGCCCCTGACACCAGGCCTTTCTTGCCTATCAACTGCACAGATAGAATGGATGGCTATTCATTTTCTTCTCTTCCCTAAAACTCTGCGATTTGCAAAGAGGTGCAAAGGAAAACATTATTTCTTCACTCAAACTGATAATGTTGTTACTAGTGTTTAAAATAGAATGAAAATGAGCCAGGTGTGGCGACACCCCTGTAATCCCAGAACTTGGGAGCCTGGAGCAGAGGATCACTTGAGTTCAAGGCCTGCCAGAGAGTCTTGACTGCACAGCCAGACCTAGTCTCAAAAACATAACAATAANCAAATAACAAGAAACAAAAACAACCCTTGGAAAGGATAGCTCAGCAGATAAAGGCACTTGTTGTTGGGCCTGGCCATCTGAATTTGATCCCTAGGACCCATATGGCGGAAGGAAAGAACTGACTACTGCAAGTTGACCTCTGACCTCCACATGAACAATGTGGCACATGTGTACCCCTCCACGAACATATATACACACATACATATAGAATATATAACTGGAATTAAAAAAATAGAACCCTGAAATTAAGAAGTAAAATGATAAAATAAAAACAATTTAGATAGACAGATAGGTAGATAGTGAAAATATATTATGAATATATATGTATATATGCAAGGATGACTCAGGAAAATAGCACTCATATGCCACTTGGAGGGGCTATTGTGGGGGACCTACTCCCACCTTTTTCCCCAGGGTACTCTTGAGGAGTGAGGGATAAGAGATTTAAATAGAAGGATAGAGGGGAGAGAAAAAGATAGAAACACAGGATAGCCTCGGGAGGGCCTGGATCCTTATCCATCGGCCCAGAACTTTATTCCAAAGGGTTTTTTATAACAATGCCAAGGGGTGAGGCAAAAGACCTCCCCCTTGCTAGATACAGCCAAGTGTAGACCCTTCCAAACACCTGGTACCCAGGCCCATGATCCAATCATCTTCTTATGCAGCCCTGCTGGGTAAAACAAGCTCAGAGCTCACTACGAAACCTCTGTGGGCATCCACAGGCTATGAACTAACATAACCTTATTGGGACAGACATTTTTTTTTTTAAGCACAAATAACTTTAAAGGTAGGTTCAGAACATTTTAGATGCCTTCAAGTTTGGAACTTCCTATTAAGGAAAACAGTGTGTCAACTAGGGTAGTGAGTATATGGAGGTGATGGTGAAAGCAGACTCTGGTGACCTGGAGCCCCATACTCAATGTGACTGCAGAAAAGCTACATAGCTTCTACCTCTCCATCTCCCCTTTGTAAACTGCAGATGGTAACAAAACCTCCATCGTGGGCTATGATAAAGATATGTNAATATTGGCAAAATCCTTAAAGAGATGCCCACCAACTAGATGGCTTGATTTATTATTGATACACATGAAGATTCACTGCAGTAATATCGATTTTAAAACTTGCAAACAATTTAAATGGACAAATAGGTAGAAGCAGAATCAGTGGAATCAATTAATAAGCATGCGTCAGCCATCTAAGGAAACCACAAAACACAATGGCATGAGAAATTACCAAAGAACGGCTGGAAGAAGGGATAAAAGCTGGATTATAAGGACAACGGGTACCATCATTTTCAAATTTGAAAAGAAGAAAAATACAAGCACACACATAGAAAGGCAAAGAAAACAGACTGTAGAGAAAGGACACAANAAAGCAAAAATCATAGTTTTCTGTCACATGGTCACAATTCCAGATGACACTTTCTCTATGTGTGACAGTCAATCTNGATTTTCACAGGATCTAGGAGCATCTAGGTGACAAACAGCTGGGCTTGTCCATGAGAAGGTTTCAGGATTGATTGAACTGACACAGATGGTCCACTCCATATCTAGGTAGCACCATCCCCTGGGCTACAGTCCTAGACTGAAGAAAACCAAGCCAGTGAGCTGAGCACTAACACCCCCTCTCTCTCTCTCTCTCTCCTTCCTGACTGCAGATGCCACGTGACCAGCTACCCCACACATTTGCTGCTGGACTTCTCTACTACATTGTACCCTCCAACTGTGAGACAAAGTAATCCCTTCCTTCAAGATTCTTTTGATACTTGGTCCGAGCAATGACAAAAGCAACTGATAGACTTTGCTTTGTCTTTTTTTTCCCCAACATATTCTAAAGTTCTACCCAAGAAGNCATCCATTTTGTAAACAGAAACTCATGAGGATGCTTTAAAATTATTTTTCTTTTTAAATATTTATTGTGTTTATGTGTATTTGTGTTTTACCTCCATGTATATANGCGCACCATGGCCATACAATGGCTGCAAAGTTCAGAAGCAGGTGTGTTATCCTCTGGAAATGGAGTTACAGGCTGTTTTGTGCTATCTTGTGGCTGCTCAGAACTAAACCCAGGTCCTCCACAAGAGCAGCAAGTACTCTTAACTCCTGAGCCATNTCTCCAGCCCTCACTCAGTATTCCTGCTTCAGGGTTCTGTTTCNGATGTCTCAGTGGCTACCAAGCTGCCATACCCATTAGGAAACAAAGGAACCATACTCACAAAGATGAATACAGGCCTGGGGATGTAACTCAGTGGTGCAGTGCTTGCTTAGCATGCGTGACCCTGGGTCCACTCACTAATGCATGTTTCCTAATGCTTCAGGGCAGTGACACAAGACAGGTCAAAGGCCACCATGCAGCTTCCAGGACACTACTGGTACACCATGCTTGTGGCATATATAAGTGTTTCTCTTTGAGGCTCTCCGGAGCTTCCATGAGGAAGCCTTCAACAGTAAGCTCATTCACAGCAGTGCTTTCCATTCCTGAGCACCTCCTCCTGCAGGGCCTGCGCCAAGAGCAAGCTTTGTCATGTTCCCTCCTCAGCTGTGAGATTGTCCTGTTCTCCTGTTCTGNAGATGAGAAATTAAGGCTCACAAAGACTTCTTTATGCCCAGGACAGAGCCTACTAAGTGACAAAGAAGGTTCTAGACCCAGGTCAAACTCATGCTCATACAAAGACACAAAATGGATAAAACTGTTTATTTAGTAACAGAAGTGTGAGATTATCCACCTTGGGCAGAAATACTTTGAGAAAATTTGGTTTGGTGGTTCACCATGAGAAAAGCTAAAGAAGGAAGTGATTGTTTCTAACAAAA